>CASHTC010000080.1:12500-19683 GCA_949357725.1 Hyperoplus immaculatus
AGAGAGAGAGAGAGAGAGAGAGAGAGAGAGAGAGAGAGAGAGGGGATGACCTGAAATAAAGATCCACGGGTCGGATTTGAACCCGCGACCACTGCAACGAAGGCCTGAGCCAACATGGTACGCGCTCTATCCACTACACCACCAGAGCGCCCCAATAATGAATGAGTTTTTAACCATCCATCCATCTTTAAAAAGGAGGAGACAGTGATTCTGGAGAACGCTTTTTGTCAAAATCAGTGAATATCTCCTCATGATCCACTACCTGTCTGTACTGTGTGTGTGTTGAAAAAAAATCCAGTGTTAATACACAGCCTAGGCTCTGTAAACTGGCATGTTGCTAGCTACAGTACAGACAGGTAGTGGATCATGAGGAGACAGACAGGTAGTGGATCATGAGGAGACAGACAGGTAGTGGATCATGAGGAGACAGACAGGTAGTGGATCATGAGGAGACAGACAGGTAGTGGATCATGAGGAGACAGACAGGTAGTGGATCATGAGGAGACAGACAGGTAGTGGATCATGAGGAGACAGACAGGTAGTGGATCATGAGGAGACAGACAGGTAGTGGATCATGAGGAGACAGACAGGTAGCAGACAGACAGGTAGTGGATCATGAGGAGACAGACAGGTAGTGGATCATGAGGAGACAGACAGGTAGTGGATCATGAGGAGACAGACAGGTAGCAGACAGACAGGTAGTGGATCATGAGGAGACAGACAGGTAGCAGACAGACAGGTAGTGGATCATACCTGATGGAGTAATGGCTGCCTTCTTATCTGTCTCCGTCACTTCTGTGTTTTTGGACTTTTTCCCGCGAGCTTTCCTCAGCGTTGTTTCTTTATTCCTGATTCCTCTGGACCTGAACCCGCCCTCCAGCTCTTTGCTCGACCTGAACCCGCCCTCCAGCTCTTTGCTCGACCTGAACCCGCCCTCCAGCTCTTTGCTCGACCTGAACCCGCCCTCCAGCTCTTTGCTCGACCTGAACCCGCCCTCCAGCTCTTTGCTCGACCTGAACCCGCCCTCCAGCTCTTTGCTCGACCTGAACCCGCCCTCCAGCTCTTTGCTCGACCTGAACCCGTCCTCCAGCTCTTTGCTCGACCTGAACCCGTCCTCCTGCTCTTTGCTCGTGGACGAAGCCTCTCCACTGTCCTGCAGAGATCCCAGCCTAGCATCCGTAAACCTCAGCTGCTTCGATTTACATTTCTTCGATCTTAAATCTTTTGGGCTTGACGTTGGGTCTTTAGACGTTGAGTCCTCGGGCGCCGTTTCCTCCTGTGTGGTGTCGTGGTGTTTCAGGGACGGAGACAGAAGACCCTTGGACCTCAAGCTCTTCCCCGCTGAGCGAAGGTCTCTAGAAGTCGAGGCTTTAGGCTTCGGCTGTTTGGACCTCAAGGCTTTAGAAGATGATGATGGAGCTTCTTTAAGAGTCAACTTCTGGAAAGGAAAAACAAACAAGATTTTAAGATGGTTATTCACACACACACACCAGTAGTGCAGACACACAGTGCAGATATACAGTGAAGAGATAATGTAATGTGTGCACCATTTAAATACAAAGTAGATTTTTATTTTTTTTTTAAGATTATATTTTGTTGTTTTCAAGCTTTATTAGACAGTACAGAGGAGAGAGAGAGAGGGAGAGAGAGAGGGAGAGAGAGAGAGAGAGAGAGAGAGAGAGAGAGAGAGAGAGAGAGAGAGAGAGAGAGATGACCTGCAGTAAAGGTCCACGGGTCGGATTTGAACCCGCGACCACTGCAACAAAGGCCGGAGCCGATAGTGTACACGCTCTATCCACTACGCCACCGGAGCGCCCCGAACTTTTAATTCTTGAATACGAACTTATAAGAACTTTCTCAAACTAACTGATAAAAGGAGTTTCACCTTTTGGGTCTTGGTCTTCCTGTTGCCTTGGTAACCTCTCACCCTCGCACAGCTGCTGCTGTTGTCCTGGAAACAAAGACAGAAACTCAGCACAACACAATCACAGCAAATCTAAATAACACACACACACACATACACACACACACACAGGGCCACAACGGTAGAGATGGCAGCCACCACTAGATTTCCTGCTCACCCCCTCCTGTCCGGTGCCGGGGACCCAGCCGGAGTAGCAGTACCGCGGGCCGGGGTCTGGGATGTGGGTCGGGTCGCTCTCCGTCTCCTGGAGGTTTCTCTTCCACAGCGTGCGGACTCTCCGGGCCGGCTGGGACACGCTGTCCGCCTCCTTCAGGACTAAACCAGAGACATGTCAGTAGTGTGCTTGTCCCCATTCCTCCTGGCCCCGCCTTGACTACTGACCGACCCAAAAAAATATATTTTTTTTTTTTGTTGTGGTGCACAATGAATGTACTAGCTCGTGCGATGTGCGCTCGTGCATGTTCATAACTGTGTGATGTGTGCTTGTGCATGGTCATAACTGTGTGATGTGTGCTTGTGCATGGTCATAACTGTGTGATGTGTGCTTGTGCATGGTCATAACTGTGTGATGTGTGCTTGTGCATGGTCATAACTGTGTGATGTGTGCTTGTGCATGGTCATAACTGTGTGATGTGTGCTTGTGCATGGTCATAACTGCGCGAAAGGCCGCGATCTGCAGTAAATAAATGTGCACGTGTCTCCAAGCGTTTCTCTATCAGCTGCTCTGTGTATGCAGCTTTGTGCGCGCGATTGTACCGCAGTGTAAGTGTATGGTCCATTATCTGTATTTAGTGTGTCTGCATAATATTGCACCAGTAGAACTTTGCATGTTTGCACAAAATGTGTACCTTCACATAGCAAACACAATTGCACAACTGTAAAGTCAGTGTCTGTAGTTTTTTTGTAATCAAATAAGCAGTTGTTTATTTCTGTACTGTGCATTGGCACTTTGAGCAAAATACAGCCGCGCCTCCCATGACCCTGGACAGTGACCCCTTGACAAACACATTTTGGGGGAAACACTGTAAGGTGTTGCACTTAGAGTAGCCTACATTTATTTCTATGTTCTTTGATAAGCTGTTGCACTCTTAGTAATCCCAGGCCTACCTGTATTTTGATAAGCTGTTGCACTCTTAGTAATCCCAGGCCTACCTGTATTTTGATAAGCTGTTGCACTCTTAGTAAACCCAGGCCTACCTGTATTTTGATAAGCTGTTGCACTCTTAGTAAACCCAGGCCTACATGTATTTTGATAAGCTGTTGCACTCTTAGTAAACCCAGGCCTACATGTATTTTGATAAGCTGTTGAAGAGTTAACCTATTGTGTTTCCCTGAACTGATAAGATGGTTAAGCACTTAAACAACAGGCAGCCTATGTTAATCAAAAAGGGATTTTCTTTGATAAGCTGGTGAACTCTATTTGATCAAATAAAGACAATACATGCTCTCCTATGTCGTTGTAGTGTTTTACAGTATATGTAGCTATTGATGTGATACTCATACATTTTAGGCATGTCTTTCCGGCCCCTCATTCTGGATCATTTCCACCAACCGGCCCCCATTCAAAACTAACTATAGCCCTGGTGTAGAGCGTGTCAGGGAGGGACCAAAGAGAACAAGTGAAGCGGTTGAGGTATTTGGATTCAAATCTCTATCCTAACTGCTATTTTCTCCCCAAATCCTCCACCCCAGCTTTAAGTGCATTTACCATATGCCATCTTCATCCTCCTCTTCCTCTTCTTCTTCTTGTTATTCTCGTGCGGTTGTGTCGGGCTGGAGTCTGAGCCATCGATGTGTTTCAGCAGGACAACCTTCAAGATCAAATCAAATCAGTTTTATTGGTTTAGCCCAATATCACAAATAGACATTTGCCTCAGTGGGCTTTACATTCCATACAGTACGACACCCTGCCCTTATCTATCTATCTATCTATCTATCTATCTATCTATCTATCTATCTATCTATCTATCTATCTATCTATCTATCTATCTATCTATCTATCTATCTATCTATCTATCTATCTATCTATCTATCTATCTATCTATCTATCTATCTATCTATCTATCTATCTATCTATCTATCTATCTATCTATCTATCTATCTATCTATCTATCTATCTATCTATCTATCTATCTATCTATCTATCTATCTATCTATCTATCTATCTATCTATCTATCTATCTATCTATCTATCTATCTATCTATCTATCTATCTATCTATCTATCTATCTATCTATCTATCTATCTATCTATCTATCTATCTATCTGCCCTTACACCCTTAGCTCGGCTGAGAAAAAACTCCCAGTAAAAAACCCTTAACCGGGATTAAAAAAAATTGAGAGATCTCAGGGAGAGTCGACAGAGTAAGGATCCCTCTCTGTCTGTCTGTCTGTCTGTCTGTCTGTCTGTCTGTCTGTCTGGGATCCCTCTCCCAGGACAGACATGCTGCAATAGATGTCATAAGTAGAGAAAATCACGAAGGAGTTTGATGGTTGACCTTCTGTTTCAGGCAGCTGCAGCCCAGCATACACTCGGCTTTGCCACAGTGGCTGGTCCTAAAGCGGTGGGTCAGACTGGAACACACACAGCCCAGTCTGCAGCTCTCACTCAGGCAGGGGGGCGCCCGGCTACGGATCGGCTGGAGGGGGGCGGTGGGGTTCTCACTCACAAAGCCCTGGAAGGAGAGGAAGCACATAGGAAGAGTTAGGGGAAATAATAGTTTAAAGGGACAATGAGTAACATTTTAAGTAATGTATTATTTAAAATTAATATCCTCATTCATAAATATGTCCTCATTGGTGTAAAATCACCTCTGACAATAATCTGAATTATCCTCCTGAGCGGAGAATTACAAATATTAATATTACATTTTGTACATTGAGCGGGCAAGTCTTATGTTGTTTTTGGAATGTCATCAGTTGCATTGTTTAGAATGTAGAATTGTTCTTGTCCTTGAAGGCCACTGTAGCTTCTGTTATTATTCTAAAGGGGTGGGGTTACCCAGGGAGTGTTGCATTCTCGAACTTTCTTGATGATGTCATATTACATACTGCACCTTTAAAAGGTACAATACACCTTCATATTCCCACCGGTGAAGTTTGTTCTTTATGGTCAATAATAGTTTAAAAGGTTCGAGTCGGTTCAGGAGAATGTTTGTTGACTAAATTACTTTTGTTCAAAATCAGTGATTATCTCCTCACAACATGAACATATGAAAACCAAAAGGCCCAGTGCAGCTACCTGAACATATGAACCAAAAGGCCCACTGCAGCTACCTGAACATATGAAAACCAAAAGGCCCACTGCAGCTACCTGAACATATGAACCAAAAGGCCCACTGCAGCTACCTGAACATATGAAAACCAAAAGGCCCACTGCAGCTACATGAACATATGAAAACCAAAAGGCCCACTGCAGCTACATGAACATATGAAAACCAAAAGGCCCACTGCAGCTACATGAACATATGAAAACCAAAAGGCCCACTGCAGCTACATGAACATATGAAAACCAAAAGGCCCACTGCAGCTACCTGAACATATGAAAACCAAAAGGCCCACTGCAGCTACATGAACATATGAAAACCAAAAGGCCCACTGCAGCTACATGCCCGTTCACAAAGTCTAGGGTCAGTGGCATCTGAACTATGACACACAGTCCAACTCAGTGGTGCAAGGTTCTAACTTAAAGGTGGAGTCAGTGATTCTGGGAGGCATGTAAGACTGCTTTCTTTGCTATTCCTGATGACTTCATCAATACATTGTATGAATCATTGTCGAACCGCATGGATGCAGTCCTTCAAGCTCATGGGAGTCATAAAAGATATTAAATATGGATCTCACAGCACCACTACTTAATCCACTGATGTTCTGCAACATATTGTTGTATTTGAAGTAAATTATTTGTTAAATTTTCACATTACTCTCTGTAGGCGATAAGACT
The DNA here is from genome assembly GCA_949357725.1 of Hyperoplus immaculatus. NCBI lineage: Eukaryota > Metazoa > Chordata > Actinopteri > Uranoscopiformes > Ammodytidae > Hyperoplus > Hyperoplus immaculatus. Next base: position 18,368 of record CASHTC010000080.1, read on the forward strand.
TTGTCCTGCCAACATCTGACCTTTCTGTGTTCATTCAATGATCAATATTTGTTCAGTGAAGCAAATTTATTTTAGTTTCTTAAACATAATTCTGGAGGGTTTTATCTTTCATATGAGCCACTTCTAAAACCAATGGATTCATTAAAAGTCAGGTTATAAGCTGTTGTTTCTACAGAATGGATAAGAGACTTCTGTCAGGGACTGTTACTGGTTGATATTAAACAAAAACTACAACAGCAGCATCACAGGATTCAAAATGGCGGCTCCCTCACCAGCAGAGTGAAGAGTGAGGTGAGAGCGATGGCGGCGCGCTCCTTAGTGATGCTGGTCCGTGGCCGTCCCCCCCACACCACCGACTCCTCCATGTCTCTCTGTTTGAGCAGCGAGCGTGTCAGGACCGGGCCGTCTGCCTCTCCCTCTGTCCCGCTCTGATCCAAGGCCAGGCCCAGCTCTGAGTCACTCTCTAGGGGCGCCATGTCCTCTGAAACCCCCCCCACGGGAGGGCTGAGGGTCTGGGAGGGAGAGGGAGAGGGTTTGGGTTGGAGCTTTCGCCTTTTCTGCTTCAAAAAGGGGATGGGGCGTTCAGGTGACGTGGAGTCAAGTCGGACTTTGAAGCGCTGTTTCTTGATCCTTAGAGGTTGTAGTGGTTCAGTTGGTTCTAGCGGAGGAGGGGGAGGGGGAGGGGGAGGGGGGGCTGCTGTAGGCGGTTTAGGAACCTAGGTGGATTAATAGTAAAAATATTAATAATTTACTTTATTTTTATAGCAATTTTCAAACAATAAATGCAACTCAAACGTGCTTTACAATGAGAGAACTGCAGTCAATAAAAGACAGATCCATCAATCACAATAGATCAGTGAATACATAAAAGAACAATCCATTTGAAAGGGCTTCAGGTGGACTCACACTTTGAGCGATAGCAGAAGCTGGTTCAGGAGCCGGGTCTGGCCTGGCTGGAGCTTTGGGTCTCGGCCCCCTCTTCTTCCCCGGACCTCTAGTCTTCTTGGGGTTCAGTTTGGACCTCTTGGACGGGGGGATAAACCCTGATATCAGGTCGAATGTGGGGGAGGTCCCGGGCAGCTGGTTCTTAAAATCAAATCAATCAGTTTTATTTGTATAGCCCAAAATCACAAATAGACATTTGCCTCAGTGGGCTTTACATTCCATACAATATGATACAATATGACACCCTGCCCTTATCTATCTATCCATCTATCCATCTATCTATCTATCTATCTATCTATCTATCTATCTATCTATCTATCTATCTATCTATCTATCTATCTATCTATCTATCTATCTATCTATCTATCTAT
>CASHTC010000081.1:5000-12212 GCA_949357725.1 Hyperoplus immaculatus
TCATTATTCGATCATTGTACGAAGTGTATTTCCTCTCATCTTAACTACTGATGTATCCTGTCTGGACTTTGTATTGTAATTAAATCAGTCTGATGGTGAGCTCACACCCTATGTATGGGACACCCTGGAAACTCCAAGACTCAGATTAGCACTGATGACATCAAGAACCAAACTTGATTGTTCCATTGTCATTCTACCTGTCTGACCATGTCAACCTTTCTGTGACTGTGTCTCAGTTGGTAGAGCAGGGCAGGCTGATGATCAAAGGGTTGGAGGTTCGATCCCCGCCCTGCCACCTGTGTCATGGTTGTTGTGTCCATGGGCAAGACACTTCACCCACCTTGCCTCATGTGAATGTCGATAGTTAGCCTGCTGCTATCGGTGTATGAATGTGTGTGTGAATGGTAACGTGGGAAAGGAAAACAGGTCTCCCTTGAAAAAGAGTCTCCGGTCTCCATGGGATTTACCTGGAGAAATAAAGGTTAGATAAAGCAGCTCATTTTGTGTGTACAACTCAGTCAAGACCCTGGCCTTGCTGTGAGCAGGATGCTGTGGTCTTCTCTCTGCTCACCATACTCATCTGTAATGTCTTTTGAAACGAAGTAAAGAATTGTTTTCATCATATTGGACTATAGTTAAAGGGACACTGTGTAACATTTTAAGTAATTCATTAGCTAAAATCAATATCCTCATTCATAAATATGTCCTCATTGGTGTAAAATCACCTCTGCCAATAATCTGAATTATCCCCCTGAGCGGAGAATTACAAATATTAATGTTACATTTTGTCCATTGAGCGGGCAAGTCGTATGGAGGAATCCATATTTTTGGAATGTCATCGGGTGCATTGTTTAGAATTTAGAATTGTTCTTGTCCTTGAAGGCCACTGTAGCTTCTGTTATTATTCTAAAGGGGAGGGGTTACCCAGGGAGCGTTGCATTCTAGAATATTCTTGATGATGTCACATTACACCGTGTCCCTTTAAGTTTTCTTCAACAAAAAAACTTCTTCCACAACACACACACACACACACACACACACACACACACACACACACACACACACACACACACACACACACACACACACACTGATACTGTTTTTATTATCCATCTCAGGATAAACGCGTACATAGAGGAGGAGGTGCAGCGGCGACTTCGTAAGATGAACCTTGAGAACAGAGGAAGCAACATGGACCTCTCTCTGTCCTCTGAATCACTACGGGTAAGAAATTAACAACTCCTCTCTCTCTCTCTCTCTCTCTCTCTCTCTTTCTCTTTCTCTCTCTCTTTCTCTTTTTCTCTCTCTCTTTCTCTCTCTCTCTCTCTCTATCTCTCTCTCTCTCTCTCTCGCTCTCTCTAACCTGTTAAAGGGATAGTTCAGTGTTTTTCTGAAGTGGGGTTGTATGAGATACCTAGTTTAGTGTGTTACCTTATTGAGTTTATCGTTTAGCCACTTTACTTTAAAGCTATAGTGAGTAACTTTTATCTGTCGCCCCCCATGATTCATTCTGAGTATTTACAACAACACTGTCGGTGCATCTACATGAGGTAAAGCCTTCAGTGATGGCACATGGATTTTATACCTTCTGCTGTACGTTCAGGTTTTTTCTTAGCAGTAGAATCAACAACTGAAACATTTCTTGGGCTCTTCTTGGGATTTTTCTGAGCTCCTGCACCAGTGTCAGGGGAGGGGGGTTGGGGAGAGGGGGCGACACCATTTTTTTTGTATACGCTGCCATACTGAGAAATACAAAGCAGCCGTCTACAAATACTCTATACAGGAAAAACCCTGTAAATGTAGAAAATAAATCCATGAGTTAGAAAAATATATATTTCTGTGTGTATAACTGATCTTTATCTCTCTGTCTCTGCAGGAGGAGGAGGTTAGCGACTGTAGCTCTGTCAGGTTGACAGATGAGGTAAGACATCAATCCATCTGCTTGTCTTTATTTAATTTAAAGGTGTGTGTGTTTGTGTGTGTGTGTGTGTGTGTGTGTGTGTGTGTGTGTGTGTGTGTGTGTGTGTGTGTGTGTGTGTTTGTATTTCCTACTTTAAAGGTGCTCCGAGGAACTTTCAGTGTGTGTTAATTCTAGCGCCCCCCTTTGGACAAAAGCGGTAGTGTTTTTATTATGCCAGCTGTTGTTCCTGGGTGAGCGTATATCCATGACAAAGACATTAAGAAAAACTATATAAAAATAGCATTCTTTAGCACTGATGGTCTCGTTTGCTGTTACATGTAATTTATGATCATCAGATGAAGCATTTGACTGTTTCAGAAATATTTAAAAGTTCCTCGTAGCACCTTTAAGAATATACAGTATATTTCAATAGAGATTCCAATCGAATATTAGTCTTTCTTTTTTTTTTTTTTTTTTTTTAGGATGAGGAAAAGCAGCAAAACATTAATCCAAGGAGGCAGAAATATGAGGTAAGACCAAGGACTTTATTTTGGTTTTGGGATCATGACAATTTAAAAATCAATCATTATAAAAATCTTCAACACTTTTACAATGACAAGGGTTATGTTTCTAGCGCCGCCATGTTGCACCGCCATGTTTCTACAGTAGCACAGAACGGACAAACTTAAAATCCTCATGAGTTTTTCTATATAGTGGGCGTCCTGGGGTAATGCACCTGTTGGAAGACCAAGAAGAAGAAGTACTATAGAATAAATAACTAAATACATCTTCACCTCATCACTTCATATTGTGGAAAGACTTGAGGCAGTGGTGGATGATGCCATCTTTAGTAACTATAGCTTCTTGTCCTTGAAGGCCACTGTAGCTTCTGTACATTCTCCACAAAGGGAGGGGTTAGCAAGGGAGTGTTGACATCTAAAATCTCACCACTAGATGACCCTAAATACTCACACTACACACTGTACCTTTTTTAAACAACATTAAATCAAACATGGGTAAAATGCTATTTACAGAATCCCTTTTTATAGATCAAATAAGTTGGAATATGGGTTTAGATGTTCTATAAAGACCATCTATCTAGTCCCTAAGAAGAGTATAAAAAACGAACTATTTGCGAGTGCTGCGTTGCCCATGTTTTTTGGGAAATATAAAATGTTTAAGTATTTTATTTGAGTATTTTTTTGTGCACTTCTCAATCCTAATCTGCATGACTAAACCTGTTCACACTGTTCATTTTCAAATCACTTACAAAAACTCACATCTTCCCTCTGCACCTGGTGATGGCGGAAACTGTAATTCTCTATGGGTTGGATTAAGGACTTCAATTCAGTTTAATTTCAAAGAGTTCTTCTTCACGTTCCTTCTTGGCGATTGTAGTCATGGACTGCCCCTCCCTTTTCGTACACAGAGAGTCTGCGGTTCGGGATCTAGCTTCTCGGCATTCACGGATATCGACGAAATAAACTCCCCTTCTAACCCCCAAGAAAACGTATCGGAAGACCAAGAAAACTACCTTTTTAGACCTCAAGAAGAAGAAGAAGAAGTAGTATCACAATCCACAGCTGAAGTTTTGATTAAAAGGGAAGTGCCCTACGTAGATGTTGTTGACAAAAGCAAATGGTCGCAAAGAGGAGAGAATACCCCTTCTGGAGAAGTGGTACGAAATGATTGTGAAATGGGTCGTTCGTGCATTGAACAAAACCGGTTTTGTCCCAACACCATATCGGATGAAAATGAGAATAGCGCCGATAAAACAAAGAACGACTCGGCTAGCTGCATTCCCAACCAAGATGATGACAAAAAGATCGAAGCTATAAAGAAGAAGGAGTTGCTAGAAAATGGTCGCTCTTGTCCTGATTCAACAGAAAAAGTCGAACCCAAAAAAAAATCAGAAGATGCAGCAAAAGTTTCCGAAGTTCAATCCACGCAAAAGCCACAACAGACAACAGGGGTCTTTGGTTACATCAATTCCTTGCAGAAGTTGACTGAATCTGTCTATGGTCAAATAAAAGAGATAGCAGAGATAGAAGCAGAGAAAGTGGATGCAAACGGTGGCAATGCTTTGGGGTATTTTACCGGAAAGTTGTCAGAAGTTTACAAAGATGCCGGTAGAAGGCTTCAAGACACGAGGGATATAATTCAAAATGTCGGTGTTGATGATGTGAAGGTTGTTCTCTCTCAGTACGTCACCATGATGTCCAAAGAGCTGCCATTAATTCATCAATTGCAGCCAAAACAGGCAGAAAACCAAGTCAGGTCAGTTGAGGTTTCAAGTGACTGGGATCGCGCCCTTAATCCTAAAAAGACTTTCGACATCTCTGCTATCCCTGGAATCATTGGATGTCCCGAAGGCTCAGTGTCATCTCTTAAAGACAAGTCCCCTGAAGTGTTTAATCAACGTCTGGTCCAGCTGCCACTGGCCTTGTCCGAGCTACAGTCACTTCCGTCGGAGAAGATCCTAGAAAAAATGGAATCTCTTTGTCCGCGAGTGAAAAAAATCGGCAAAATTTCGAGTATTTTCTGGATTAAAACCGCCAACAGAATGCAGCCTATCCCAAAGCCTGGTTGCTTGCTGTTGTCTGAAAACGACATAGTAGTTCTGTCGACTAAAACGCATTCAGACGAGCCTTTAGCTGTGTTGCACCAGTTGAATCTTGATGAAATTAAGGAGGTGCAGGTAAGCTTGGCAGGGCAGCACGTCCGCCTCATCAGCTCAAAGGAAGACACCATTTTGGCTGTTTTTACCCACAGCAAAGATCTCACCCAGGAGTTCTGCAAGGCCTTATTGAAGGTCCTATCTCCTGAAAAGTTCTCAGAAGGGGCTAAAGATCACCTTTTGCTATCTGGGGACCTCATGGACCTCTCGCTCGATTGGCAGTCGAGAGTTCCTGATATTGTGCTAGATAGCGGCGTCAAATTCACCTCAAGATTCAAGCGAGTTCTTGCCGATCTGCTCTACATCGTCCACGGTAACATGGAAAGTCCGGGCAAACCTTCCTTAGCAAATATCTGTCCTCTTCTGTACACCAGTGTAAAGGTTATGAACCCAACGCGTGTGCATCAAGACACACTTTTCCAGTTCCTACTCACTGACACTCACGTGGCTCTCTTGCGGGAGGATGGGGTCTTTCATCCAGTGCCTAGGGGGTCCACTCAGGTACCCGCGCAACCCCAGTTTCAAGGGCTCGAACTCCGCAAGCGCACGGACGTGAAATGCGTCCTCGTGAAGCAAAGCGAAGATTGGTTGGTGCTAGATATCGCTTTTACATCCCAAATAAAACAGCCAACTCGACGGTCCACTGACTTGCCCTCGTTTTACAGTAGCCGGTGCGATTCCTGGAAGTTGTCTTTCGGTTGCACCTCGGAGGCAATGGTCGCGATAAATCATCTGTGTATTTGAGTTAAAACACAGATATGGGTTTGATCACTTGAATTAGATCACAAATGCAATGCAGTGTACACTCACTGGCCACTTTATTAGGTACACATTGAGTTGCTGCCATGTGATTGGCTGATTGGTTATATGTGTTAACAAGACATTGAACTGGTGTACCTAATAAAGTGGCCGGTGAGTGTGTGTATGTATTTGTGCATCTCTATTATTTTGATGATTACTGTAATCCAGCATCTCAAAATATTAGAATATAACATAAGACCAATCAAAAATAGACATATTCTACGGGTAGATGGATGGACAGACAGACAGACAGACAGACAGACAGACAGACAGATATTTTTACAGCGGCCGGTGTGATGCTTGGAAGTTGTCTTCGTCGGTTGCACCTCGGAGGCAATTTGAGTTAAAACACAGATATGGGTTTGATCACTTGAATTAGATCGATAATGCAATGTAGTGTGTGTATTTGTGCATGTAGAAAAATTAGGAAATCATGGAAAATGTCTTTATTTTGGGTACTTTAATTCAAAAAGTGAATTTCATATATTCAACAGTCATAACATATAAAAAAAAAAAGCCTTTTTAATTTTGATGATACTGTAATCCAGCATCTCCAAATATTAGAATATTACATCATAGACCAATTAAAATATTGAAATTTCCTAATATTTTGAGATACTGGATTTTTGGATTTCCATGAACTGTGTGACGTAATCATCAAAATTGAAACAAATGCTTAAAATATTTCACTTTATGTGTGATAATGAATCATTTTCAATTATAGACTTATTTATTTAGATGCACCTGTACTTGTGTCTAGGAGAGATTACATTAGATGCACCTGTACTTGTGTCTAGGAGAGATTACATTAGATGCACCTGTACTTGTGTCTAGGAGAGATTACATTAGATGCACCTGTACTTGTGTCTAGGAGAGATTACATTAGATGCACCTGTACTTGTGTCTAGGAGAGATTACATTAGATGCACTGTACTTGTGTCTAGGAGAGATTACATTAGATGTACCTGTACTTGTGTCTAGGAGAGATCACATTTTGATTAGGATTAATTGATTTTAGGAGTTCAGGATAGAAAGGTGCCAAATTAAAATGTTCGCGTCTGAAATTGTTTTACATTTTTTTAAAACATTTTAGAAATGTCTGTTATTCAAATGTGATTGGGTTGTTTGGACATTTTGCAATAAAGTCCTAAATATGGTCCGTTGAGTGTTGACATTTATTAACTGCTGTAATTTCTATAATCATAATTATTGAAGAAAAACTTTGAAGTTATAATCTTTTTTGAATTTTCTGATTTGTCTTTATTTTAGCAATGTTCACTATTGTTGATTCATTCTTTGATGTTTTTGATGTAATTTGAATTAAAAGGGAAATTGTTAATTGTCACTTAATTGCACAGTTTGGTCCAAAAATTTGCAGCTGCACTTTAATAAAAAACAATCTTGAACGACTTGAAGAAAAATTTAAAGATTTGTCATAATGTGAAGAGATTTGAGATTTCAAAATAAAATGTGATTATTATGCATTTGAAAGTGATTATATTATTGAATGTGCCTTTATTGAACATGTTAATTGTTATAATAAAGATTTAATTTTGTATGATTAATTTTGTCTGATTTTCTTTGGCAATCTATCAAATAATTCTGAATTTTAAGTTAAGTTAAAGGTGTAGTCAGTGATTCTGGAGAACGCTCGTTGTCAAATCACTTTTTGTCCAAAATCAGTGAATATCTCCTCATGATCCGCTACCTGTCTGTACTGTGTGTGCACTGGAAAAAGAAATCCAGTGTTAATACACAACCTAGGCTCTGTAAACTGGTATGTAAACAAAGGGAGCCCATCGAAGCATACCAGTTTACAGAGCCTAAGCTGTGT
>CASHTC010000084.1:0-13000 GCA_949357725.1 Hyperoplus immaculatus
AAGAGACAGGTGCTCTCACCTGAAGATCTCAAACATCTCATAGTGGATGATCAACACAGCCTCATTTACTGCTATGTGCCCAAGGTTGGTTTACATGAGATTACGTAGTGTGTGTGGGGGGGGAGGACATGAGCTAAAGATGTGTTTAGAAAAAGAGACAGGTGCATGCTGGAATTCTAAAATCAACTGCTAGTTAAAGGTGGAGTCAGCCATTCTGGAGTATGTTCAAGCATTTCTCCAGAATTGGTGACGTCACCTTCAGTTATTGTATTTTGGCTGATTTGGCAAAAACCTGGAGGTCCTTCTCAGTCACATGTGAACTCGCACATGTGACAAATATTTTCGTATTCAATGTGATTTCCACTTTCAAGGAATATCATTACCTCCAATGTTCTTTGCTAATAAACCACCACACATCTTCTTAGGAGCCTAAAATAAACGTACCTTTATGGGTGCCAATTTGTTGAATTTGAACAAATATAGGCAAAAACTGAACTGAACTGGGCTCAAGCTGCAGCCCACACGCATTATACATCCTGTTGACAAAGAGAGGGCTGGGTGGTGCAGATGTCCTGATTTTATCTTTGAGTTGACAGTGAACCGTCCCAGACTACCACGGCTCTTGACTAACATTTTCACTAGTAGCACTGATGCCACCAACTTTCTCAGTTAGTGGCACAAGCACACAATTTGGTTTACCCCTCCTTTTCTTGTACGACAATGTATTAATCTGAACTTGCATGCTGATGAATATTTGTCACAGCCTATCCCAGTTTTGCAGCAGCCTTATGTAAAGACCGAGAGTGAAATTGGTGTCACCATCTATCATAAATGATAGGCAGGGGGCGTGGGCAACTTTATCATTTTATCTGTCTTTTTTCAGAGATTGTCCGATATCACTCCTATTTATATTTTTTAACAAGAACTTGAACCGGTATACCCAATAAAGTGGCCGGTGAGTATATATTGTACTTCCAGCCATGTCATTTTCATTGAAGCCAGTATACATCACTGTCTAAATGTTTCAATGGTTTTAACTCTTTTTAGCAGTTTGTTGTGTATTTGATGTATTTGCATTATACATTGCGTTTGTGTTGTTGATTTTGCTTTGCATTGTTTTGTTTGACTCAACGTCATTAGAAATGAGGGTCATCCCTCAATGATCTCTCCAGTAAACATGTAGGTTTAGTGAATGAGTTGCAAGTTTGTTGCAGTGCATACAAATACTACACCTCTCCATTGTTGGTTTACTTCCAGGTGGCGTGCACCAATTGGAAGCGTGTCCTCATGGTGCTCACCAGTGACGGCCGCTACAGCGACCCCCTGGCCATCCCCGCTAACGAGGCCCACGTGGCGGGGAACCTCCGCACGCTGTCCGAGTTCTCTGTCTCTGAGATCAACCAGCGCCTCCGCAGCTACCTCAAGTTCATCTTTGTGCGCGAGCCCTTCGAGCGCCTGGTGTCCGCCTACAGGAACAAGTTCACGCGCAGTTACAACACCGCCTTCCACAAGCGCTACGGGACGAAAATCATCCGCCGTCACCGGCCCGACCCCGAGCCCCGGGCCCTGGAGGAAGGCAGCGACGTGGGCTTCCATGAGTTTGTCCATTACCTGGTGGACCCTCGCACACAGAGGGAGGAGCCCTTCAACGAGCACTGGGAGCGGGTTCACTCTCTCTGCCACCCCTGCCTCATCCACTATGATGTGGTGGGGAAGTACGAGACCCTGGAACCAGACGCCCAGGCTGTGCTCAGGTTGGCCGGGGTGGATGGCACGCTTCAGTTTCCAATGTCTGGTAAGAGCACCAGGACTGACAGCAACATGGCAGCAAACTTCTTCAAGCACATCAGTCCTTTCTATCAGAAGAAACTGTTGAACCTGTATCGTATGGACTTCCTGCTCTTTAACTACTCCACACCTGAGTACATGAGGACTCCATGAGGGCCAGACAACAGTGTGGTCTTAGTTTACCCATTTCCATCATCTTTAGACTTCTTGTTAGTGAGGATAATTTTTCACTTTTTGGTTGCCTTGGACTCCTGCACGATGGTCATCCATTCCCAGGGTGGTCCGTGACAAGCACTGACTGCTGACAGAGAACAATTTGGATTTTCTGATTTCAGTGAAGGGAACCAAATGTCGTCCTGAGAAGTGTGACAGTTTATGCAATAACCTATGGATTATCAGTCATATTTGTGTATTTTTTTGGGGACGTTAAGCAGAACAGAATACAGCAGGTAACTTCCTAAATATTTTTGAATATGAATGTCTTCTTGAGTGGGCGGCACTACGAAAACCAAATGGAAAATGGCAAAAGCAAAAAACCAAAGTGGATTCATGTTTGTGTTCAATATATTTATTCTCCTTTGCTCAGTGTAGTAATGTTGTAGAAAAGCTAGGTCGCCTTGGAAACTATTAAGCCCCTGTCCAAAATACCTTTTTTACACGTTTGTTACACAGTCAAAACAGAGTTTTCAAAGATCTCCAGCCTAATGGGTTGATCTCTAACTGTGTTTTTCACCGTTTTTGTGTAGATGGAAGGCCAAATATCTAACAATACGCTTTTCTGATTGCCAGAAAGGATTTGAAATAGTCCAATCTCTGTATTGAACAGGCAGATCTGATTTCCACTGAGTAGGGGGCCAGCCCTGCGTCATATTAAACAAATAGGTCCTGTCTGTAGGGGCTTCACCTTCAGTTAGAATTCAGTATTTATTCCTTGTCTGCCTGAGAGCCATTTCCCACCTAGAAATGACAATGGCTGCCCACCACACTGACCCCACTGGTTGTGTCTCAGAGCACTTATATGAGCCATACATGACAGTCACAGTGCTGAGGAGCAGGTTCTCCTCTTGCTTTGTAACACAGTTGACTGTCAGACAGAACAAAGCACCTAACAGTAAAGGATCTCTGGATGGCATGTATTTATGTATGTCAGTGCATACAGTATTTATTGTTACTCGTGTGGTAGTAAGGATTTGGGATCACCATTTTGTGAAAAATTTATATTATTTTCTGAATTTTATTTTAATTTTTTTTTTGTGCAGAAAAAGTAACTTGCTGTCTTTGCTATGGCACATGAACTTATGCCATGAAAATAGGCATTCTGGACTATTCAGAAACCAGAAAATCTACCATCAAATCCCCTTAGCTTGTCTTGTTTCACATGCCCTCAGCAATCAATGACACTATGTAAATTCAAGGGGAAACTTGGAGTGACTCTTTGACTCCAGTGGAAGCTTGCTGCCATCCTCTCCTTCTATCGCTGTCTGTATTTAGCTGTGGGCAGGTAGACTGAACAAACAAGCACATAGCTGTGGTGAGGGGCTGGTCCGGCCCCTGCTCTGAGCCACCCTTGTGAGGGGGGAATGCAGGACACCAAGGGGTTAATCCAGCCTACAGTCATCTCCACTGCACCACCTTGTTCAAGCAAACGGGAAGGGAATTTATGGTAAATAATACGGAGGTGAATGTAGGAAAGTATGTATTAATGGCCTCTAGTGCCAAAATATCCAGTTTGAACAAATCAAGTCTTTATACAGTTAGGATTTCCACTGATTTTGTACACATCACATCACAAAGTGTCTTGAATATGTGCTGGGAGGAATTGCTGCAAATGGGGAAAAAGTTATTTAAAAACCTTTTGTGGCTCTAAAGGGAGATGTATGAAGTGATGGTTGAGCCTGGAGGAAATTTTAGAGGGGGAAAAAATTCAGGCAGTGTGGAATTAGAAAGAAGTATGTAGCCTCCATCTTTGTGGCTACAGCATAGCATATTAAATGCTGCTAAAAAAGCCTGTTACATTGTGGCCGTCAAGAAAAAAGGGAATGAATAAGAAAGACAATATACAACTATACCATATTTTTAGAGACACACAATGTGATTAGTGTTAAGAGTACCTTTTTAAGACTGGTATATCTTGAAACTAAAAACATTACATATATTTACATTTTGTAAACATTTTACAAAATCGAGACAACACCCATGAAGCAGCAGAACTAGTGTATGCCCTTTCCAATGATTCCCCACACTTTTCATTGAACACAACAACCTGGTCGGTCATCTAACCTGGATACATTGGGAAACAGTTGCTGCTAGGATTCATCTGAACTAACCAGGGACTGTGTTTATTCCACATTTCGTTAGCCTCATAGCATAATTGCCTAAATCATATTTACTCTACTCTACTTTTACTCTACATCTACTCTATCCTACATCTACTCTACTCTTAATCTACTTTCCGTTAGCCTAATAGCATAAATAATATTTTAAGGGTTATAGAGTAGGGTAGAGTAGATGTAGAATAGAGTAAAAGTAGAGTAGAGTATATATGATTTAGGAAATTATGCTATGAGGCTAACGATTTATTTTATAAAATATTTCATCTTAAAGAATACTGTCAGACAGGCCAAGGCAGGCTCACTCTGGAAACTTATGTTTTTTTGCATGTAGTCGTGCTTTGAAAAGTGCAATATCTGTGTGAGTATCTGTAATGTGTTTTTAAATGTCTTTATAAGTGACTTCCTTCTTTCATTCAAGCCTTACATTTTTGGATTACAGGGTTTTCATATTAACGCTCACTGTGATGCATTTGCAAGATGTGACTTGCCAAAAAAAACAACTATAGAATAATATAATTCAAAGGGATAAACATACTGTACAGCTTTTTAAAATGCCCGGACACTGCTGTGTGTACAACAAGCTAGTTCAGACAATATACCGCTTTTTTCCTGTAGAAATTCTGGAGTCAGACCAGAGTGACTTGGTGAGTCATTGTGCAATAAAATGAATGGAGCACAACCTGAAAGAATCTCTGCAGCAGTTTCCTTTTGACATCAAACTGTGAATGTGAAAACTTACCAACAACCAATGTGATAAGTGACTGGCTGGTTCAACACGTTTACTGTCAAGTTTCAACAAATACAGCAGAATAGAGAGAGAGAAAGTGTGTGTGTGTGTGTGTGTGTGTTTTTCTTTCTCATTACACAATCAAAAGTCAAACTCAGATATATTCTCCCAAAGCAGTTTTTTCCCTGTGATAATACAGGAAGCCATCCGCACATTTCCTCTGGACAAAGATAACCTTGTTCTCCTCCTCAGCTCGTAGGTGGTCGCAGAGCTGAATGTACAGTACAAAACATCCTTGGACCAAAAACTCTTTCATAAGTAGAAATGCAGGAAGAAAAACTGTTGTGTCAAATTTTAAAATCGGTAAAGGTATGTTACAATCAAGAAGAAAATCCCTTGATTAAATGTGTCCTCGAAGTAGTGCATCGTCTCCCGCAGAAAGTGATTTTCCATCCACCTATTTCTATGCTAATTTTCAAGACAACCTAAGAATATGTATATACACTATTGGCTTCAGCTTGGCTGAAGTGGAAAAGTTGGTGAGCCATTAAAATCAGAAAGTGGCAGACTGGGCGATTCTTTTTTTTTTTTTTAATTATTTTCCACTGTTCCAAATTCCACTGCTGATGTTAATTCCATCCATTTTGTTTTCTGTGACAGGAGGAGTATGAGCAGTGTCTGGACAACTGCTATTAGCGCGGAGAAAAATTAATTAATTTGCTTTTACTTATGCAGATTTACTAGCTTGGTCCAACCAGACCATCGTAATTAATTTCATTTGTACAGAAGGTCTGGAAGTGCTCTAATTGGCAAACGTTCACTCACTTGGAGACAGGTGTCTGGTGAAGTTTAAAACTATTGGATCTGCCCAGTGCCACTCTGGATTAGCCAACCAATCACATCACGTTTGGTCAGACGTATGTCATGAGCCGGCTTCTGGCGGTGCGTTTCAGTTGTACAGGGAAATAGGAAATTTCCGACTTCACTATATTGTAGTCTAAGGATCTACCGGTACCTGGCAACAGTAACTTGTTAGAGCCTAACATTTAGTTAATTGGATGAGAAAGGTTGTCGGCGTCCATACTTTCCCGAGCAGATGCACTGGAACACAGACAGGTCAGAACTCGGAACTACCAAGTCGGAAATTTCCGAGTTCCGAGTATGAAGGAACGCAGCATTCAACTGAAACTGGAGCACGACTTCAACGTCATCGTTCTCAGCCACTCGCTCTGATCGCTGATTGGACCGCCAAAAATTTGGACAAGCAGAATCCCACTAACACACCCCACCCCCAGACTGACTACTGAAGTGAAATGAAAATTGAGCGGAAGTAGGTAGGCGGGCGGAGCCAGGCTACAGATTTACCATAAATAATACACAATTCATTCACTGATGGTTTTTATTCAAATATAACTGATCATAGCCACAAACTGACAAACACTCACCAGACATTTGTCACATTTTTGATTCCACACTTTAGACACGACTGTAGGTGTAATAGAAGCTCAGGTGATAGTGAACAAACCAATATTAGAAAGTAAATTAATTTTCTAAAAGCCCACTTAAGACTTAACGTGGCAGTGTCAACATTAAAGGACAGGACTGTTTGCAAACACTTAAATAAAGCTATACTGTATATATATATTTTTTTTTTTGTAGCAGAGGTTTTAGATTAGACACAGTCGACATTAACTTTGTAAGGCAACCTTAGACAACCATTAAAACAAAAGAGCAAGTTTGCAATTAGGTATTCTGCCATGACACTTTTTAACCTGCTACTACATACTTATTAGGGCTGGACAATAAACTTAACACTTTAAGGGAGTTGTATTTAGTTTTTTTTATTTTAATTATAGTTTTTGGCAGGAGTTACATAAGAAACTTGTCTACGCATCATGTGTTGTTTGTACGCCAAATATGAAGTGACAGACAAGAATGACCAAAAATGTCATATCTCATCATGCGATTTAGGTCCAGGTCTGGAGCATTTAACTGGTCGGACTGAGAAACATCAGAAGTGAGCCAACAAATGAATGTAAAATGAATACTGTAAATATTGATAAAGATTGGATGATGTATCGCCCAGCCCTCCTGATTAAGACACACAGATGTGCTGGTACAACACAACCTTAGCTGTGGTCTCACCGGTAACACATATATCTCATACAGTGAGCTTAAATGAACGGAACTGTCAAATATTACATACTGTATCTCTAGTGCCTTACCTTTTACAGTTTTTTAAGTACGTTTAAATTGTGTCACATTAAAAGCTTTCAGCAAAGCACTATTCACACTGAAATATCTTACCCTTAATACAGATCAGATATTGACATGGCAGGCTGATATAAGGAAAGCTTTAGATTTCAGTGTTATAAATAGTTATTAATAACCGAAAAAAATTGTTCCATGTGACTTCATGAGTGCACTGACAGCCATTTTAATTTCTGTTATTTTGAGAAATAAACAAATCTTTTTAGTTGAATCTCTTCAACAGTATACATAAGTGAAGTCAAGTATGGTAGCCAGGTTCGAGATAGTCAGTTTAATTACATACTACTAACTCTGTATCCTCAATACTGTAGGTTTTTGCAAGTAATTTTTGCACTAACCGTAATATTTTGTGTTATTTTGTTCGTATGTTTTGTGCGTTCATTTAAACTGAGGTAATGCATAACTGGGATCTGGAGATGCTTAAAAACATGACATTAACAATGTTACTGTGTGTTCAGACAGGAGAAAGAGAGTGTGGTGTGATTGCATTTATATATATATTTTTTTTAAATTGATAAAATGCAAAGTCGACCGGGGGTGTTTTTTACATCTAGTTGATGCAAAGACACACGTCGATGGATGTTTCAAAATGCGAGTGCATCTCCTGGGGCTTTGATTAGCTTCCTAACTAGGACTGCGTTATGGCAAGGACTACACGATACGCATCACGATATATAGCTCACGATATGATTTATCATAATACATTGCAATACAATGCATTTTGTGATATTCCACATGGCTCAATGAAAACGTGAAAACGGAGCTGAAATACAAGTTGCTGTGTAGGATCTGGGTGGTCTTAATACATCACATTATATTGATAATTAAGCGCGCACTTCATTTAAAAATCAAAACCCGGCAATTTCGAGACAACTCGCCTGATGGGAAAGAGATGTGAAGAAAACCATAGACAATGGATGGAAATGAACAAAAGAACCGGAGCGAATGTGAATCCATTCAGCGTCTGAGCTTGAACACTAGCGGGTCCAGCCATCACATGTGTGCCAAGGACACAGGGCGTAAACTCACTTTCATTCTCTGTCTCAACAAACTTGACAGAGTAACGT
Source organism: Hyperoplus immaculatus (assembly GCA_949357725.1). Classification (NCBI taxonomy): domain Eukaryota; kingdom Metazoa; phylum Chordata; class Actinopteri; order Uranoscopiformes; family Ammodytidae; genus Hyperoplus; species Hyperoplus immaculatus. The sequence goes on from CASHTC010000084.1 coordinate 8,187, forward strand.
GTGCATGTGTGTGTAACCATGAGGTCTGATGGTTCTGAATGAGTAATATCAAGTAGTGAGGAATTGCCCAAGACAATCTGATGCTACAATCAGTGTAAACACATAAAACCCTATCTAACACAAACGTATACAAGTGCTCTGCATTAATTCACCGCATTAATTCATTGTTTTTTTTTAAGTACAACTCAATTCACAACAATACAATTTTGCCAAAGGGTTTCTTGAACATTGAGATTGCTATAGCCTACAAAATAGTGAGAGGTGACGACTCATGTCCTGGGCTTCACACTAGTGATTTGGAACACATTTGTATTAAGTGTTTGAGCGTTGCTAACTATAGTTCCATTATGCAGAAACAATCACATCGCTTATAATTGTTACTGGAGTTCTTTAAGTGCAACTTTTAGTACATTGTATATTTTTTACTGCAGGTGCAATGAAATGCAATACATTATCTATAAAAGAGACATTCTGGAGACAGTTTTTGTGATGCATCGTGGGGGATTTTAGTGTTGATTGCTTTTTTGCATGTCAAAAATATTTGAAGAAAAATCATGTGTTTGCCTTGCTATCAATCTGACTTCTCTACAGTGGATGAGGTGCAGAAGAAGGAACAGCTGTCAATGGTTACAGGGATTTGTGCACAGGCGGCCATTTTGTAGCATTGAAAAAGTATTTTGTATGAACCAATCGTATCCCAACCTCAAAGGAAATGTTTGACCTCTTTAGGGAATATGCTTATTGTCTCTCTTTTTCAGAATAAGTTGAAAAGATTGATGCCAACACATCTGTAAGCTAAGTATGAATCTACAGCCAGCAGCCTAGAACGTTTTGATTCGTTTTCCGGTCCAGAACAACATTTTTACTTGTTAATTGGTGAGCTGTAGAGGTGTCTGTAGGTGAATTGTTAACTTTGGACAGAGCCAGGCTAGCTGTTCTATCTGTTTTTTTCAGTGTTTTCTGCTGAGCTAAATTAGCCAGCTGCTAGCTTGAAGTGGATGTTGTTCCACTAGTCAGAACAAATGTCTTATTCAGAATTTTCTCAAGACAATTCTGCCTCTTGTTCACAAACATCAGTTTCCACTGATAGGAAGTGGCTGACACAAACTCCAACACACCATACTGAATCCGAATCTTACCACCTATGGAAATAACATTTAGCCCATTCCGTCTGTTTGCCTGTTACAGTACCTCTGAAAATACAGTAATTTGCAGTAAACCTTATGACAACATACACACACATAAAGTACATTATATGGATAATAATGGAGATTTGTTTTTTTCCTTTGAGGATGACATATTCTCCTGTGTTTTAGAGGTATGCAGATTGCTTTGCATTCAAACTAAATCCGTCCCATTTCATTCTAAATAACTCATGATGAGTCTAGATTAAAAAAATACATCCATGAAAATTCCAGTGAAGTGCACTAAATCCACCTCCACAAACTCTGGTATCAATGCATAGTGACGCCAAATCAATCATGGACTGCTTTAAGTCTGTTTTGTTCGGTTCCACACGTTGAAACCAAGGTCCACAAACAGAACACAGGCTGCTCAACCCTTCACCGAGGTGGATGGATGGAAACCAAATGGACGTGCAGTCCTCTCCATCGTTGTAAAGCTTTGAATTTGTGACAGATTCCTTAGTATGAACTAACCCAGTGAGAACCAGCAGAAAATGCCTTTTTTGTCCGATCAAACGCATTCTCTGTGTACGTGGGACTAAATTGGTTTCAACAAGACAGTGGGCGGCTAGGAAGGGGGTAGACTCAGAGACCGAGGCCCTGGACCAATGAGACGGAGCGGAAGCAGAGAGCCAGGAAGCCGGTCCCCAGCAGGTCCCCCAGAGCAGTGAGGTAAGGGATGGAGAAGTTATCAGGGTCCAGACTGCGCCTCCACATCACACGGATGATCAGGTCAGCAACGTACAGCAGGATAGACACCTAGAAGGGAGAGGAAAACTCAGTTGAAAAGGGGACTGTGGTTACCCAACTAAACACAAAATATAAACATTATTTTTAAAGGTCACATATGCTCATTTGCAGATTCAAAATTGTAATTTGGGTCTCTACTAGAAACTTTTTTCATGGTGTAGTGTCCAAAAAAAACCTTTATATGTATCTCAGTGCCATTGCAGAATCTCCTCTTTTCAGCCTCTGAATGAAACACTCTGTTTTAGAGCCTGTCTCTTTAAGCCCCACCTTCCAAAAAGCCCAGTCTGCTCCTATTGGCCCGGAATACTGTCGGTTTGGATCTAACGGCAGTTAGACTCAGGGGGATGTAGTTGATGTGCTTTTCACAAAAAGCTGAAGGTGGACAGCTCATTGTTTTGGAGTATCTAGTCACACCAAGGACCCATATAATGTTAAAAACACCAGTAGTATTTAATCATCAAATTTGAAATCCATTCAAAAGAACATATTTGGAACATGATGGCTATCCTCTGATAGGCCTGTTAAAAAAAATAACTAGTGCTCCTCAGCTGTTTCTAATAGGTGTGTGTCCGTATTTTTCTCTACGCATTTGCATGCTCTTATTTGTTATTATATGACATAATCCAGCTGGCAGTCATTGACTAGGTTCCTAAAGGTGGGGTAAACGATCTCCAGCGAATGCTTGGCAAACGTTTGTTAATGTTTAGTAACTGCAGCAATAGTTCACGCTCAGAGCAAGTGCCCGGGTCGTTCCCCAAAAAATGGTGGATTGATGTCTGAGCCGCTGCTGGCTCTGAGACAGTATTTTTAAATTGCCGTAAACTGAGCCGCGGCTGTGTGAACACCCAACTTCTTTTTCAGTGTGCTCACACGACAGACAGGTAGCGGATAGTTAGCTGATTTTGACCAAAATTTTTTTTTGGATTACAATCACTGAGTATGCCTTTAAGAACAACATCTACATGTTGTGCAATAATCCTAACAATAGCATCAAATAATGCATGTTAACGTAGTGTCAGCCTCCTGCAAACAGCTGAGCCGATGTGATGCTGTGGAGGTCAGTAGGTGGAGCGTGGCAGGAGAAAGCTGATCCTTTTGGAATCAATCTTTTCTATCACCGAGCTGCTGAGACACCAGCTCCTGGCACAGCTCAGTTCACAGTGAGCTAACAGGTGGAGGCAGACATTTTGATCAGACTCTTTTCAAAGGCTCGCCCTCTGATGACTAGTTTCCACAGTTTGTATCGGAGTGTCATGTGAAACTTAGCGGCCAACCGAGGGCCACTGAGTTCATGAAAGACCGCTCATAGGAGTATATAAAAAATGATGAATAGAATATAGTACATGAAAATGTGTGTATGAAGCCCCCTTTCACACATAGTTCCCAGTAAATTACCGGAAATTCATCCCTGGCAAGACTATTGATTTTTTGATATTCACACAGGCAGCTCCATTCTGGAACATTCCAGTGTTGCGCTTGTTCACACATGACTATTCCGGTAATAGGTGGTGTCACAGGTCCAGCGATGGACAGTAATACGTCTAGCAGCGTCTACACCAACTGCTACTAAACTGGAAATCCAGACCCACATCTAGAACGATGTAGGGTTGGCAATGACGATTTGACCTTCCCAACTCAAGGGGCAATGAACAAATTGACGTATTCAGTGTGACGGAAACGTTTGCCCTATCCGGTCGGCAAAACAGCAAATAGATATTTATTCCTGATGAAAGATTTGAGTGCCGTCTTCTGCTCATTTTTCAAAGGAAAAAAGCTAATCGTTAAGGGTTGAGGCCTAAGCCGTTTCAAACAACGTATCTGAAGCCATCATTGTTGTTTACTATCACAACTCTTGCGACGCAGCACTCAGTGCGTTTACATGCAGACTCATAATCGGGTAAATAAACGAATAAGACTTCAACAGGACTTGTAAAATGCATGTAAACACCTTTATCCGATCTACTTCGCACACAAATCGGCACATTAACGGACAAGCAAAGTCGTATTTCTTTGACATAAGCTCACATGGTTCGTGCCCAGAGTAAGTTGCAGAGCAAATTGAAATGTGCTAGCTGCGAGTCTGGATTTCCAGGGTAACTGGGAAATGGCTGCATGTGTGAAAGGGAGCTTGAGAGTGTATGAGTTTACCTGTACTAGAGCAGCACACAGGTAGCAGACGGTGAAGGCTACAGTGATGGGCGCCTCGTCTCCCTGCAGCAGAGAGATGGCGTAGAGGAAGACCATGTGACCGGGCACCACCAGCATCAGAAGCACCCGCGCCGACTTAGAGTTCACCCCTGGGAGACACACAGAGAAAACAGACCCTCTTTGAGTTTGGTCAGTTACTATATTTTGGCTGCAACAATCACTTTATGCATTGATGTTGACTTGCTGTTCGTTGAGGCTTGTCTGCTGTGTATCTGGTGTTGAAAACTTGTTTTATTTCCAGGGGCCTATTGCAAGAAGGTGGAACTCAGATGTCCAGGATGACTGATAAAGCCAGCCTTGACCAAGTCTAGCCTGGGCACCTTGGCTTGGTCAGTTGCACAAACGTCAATCCAGGATGAAAAGGGTCCACTCTGTCAAGCCAGGTGTAAGTAATTATGTTGAGTGCCAGCCCACAGCTTTCATAAGTAGACCCCAAGATCGATCACTGATTTACTGATGCAGAAATGGAAAAGACGGCCCACTTACACAGAATGCCTTGCTACTGGAGACCATAAGTGAGGGGGCTGTTCATTTCATATATCAACTGTATCCTCTGCCAACTGATCTTGATGCCCCTGTATTGTTAACTGATAAAATAGTTGACAGTGAGCAGTCTACAGGTGCATCTAAAAAAAAATATTTTACATGAAAGCAATCAAAAAAAATATTTTT
>CASHTC010000086.1:5000-10000 GCA_949357725.1 Hyperoplus immaculatus
TCCATGACTACAGTTCCAAATAAATATGTTTTTGGTTGCCAAGACAATAAACTAAAAAACATTGTGATAGATATATATAAGATATTTTTTGGCATTTTTATGCTTTATTGATAGTGTAGAGACAGAGTTGAAATGGGGCAGGGAGGGGAGTGACATGCAGAGAACAACCGCGGGCTGGAATCGAACCCGGGTCCGCTGCTGACCGAGGCCCATGGGGGGGACGCCCTACCAACTGAGCTAAGGGCGCCCCCCTTAACATTGTGAATTTTGACTTTGCTTTGTTTACGTTTATGCACTTAAAGAAATGTGTGTGTGACCATAGTGAAGCAAAGTAAACTGTGATTTAGTAGCGTTCATAAACACAGGCTTTTCCCGTCTGTCTGACGTCAATCTTTTGGTCTGAGTTGGCGGGGATTCAGACCAGAGCAAAGGCATTAAGAAAAACGATATAAAAATAGCATTCTTTGCACTGATGGTCTCGTTTGCTGTTATATGTCATTTATGATCATCAGAGGAAAAATTAGACTGTTTCAGAAATATTTAAAAGTTCCTCGTAGGAGGGTTTAACAACAGCTTAAAGGTGCAGTGTGTAACTTTGGTGTGAAGAGAAGTGAACATTTTCTAAGGTATTTTCTCATAACTGAATAAACAAACTTTCCTCACAGGGAAAATGTGATCCCTGGAACACTGTTTGAAGTTAGAAAGCTTCCTGAATAGTTACTGTTTCACTGTTGTTGTTGTTGTTGTTGTTGTTTACAGCAGCAGGGCCCACAGTTTGGTTTACAAACATATTCTAGTCTTAACGTTTGGTTCCAGGTTCCTCAAAATAATTTGATTTATGATGATAGAATTATTCAATACTAAGAATTACATGTAGAGAAAATATGTTTAGTAAACTAACTGCAGGCTCTGTGAATGTAAACAAATCTCCCTTCCTCTGAAACTACACAGTGCAGTGTGTAATATGACATCATCAAGAAAGTTCTACAAAGAAAGTTCTACAAAGTTCTAGAATGCAACGCTCCCTGGGTAACCCCAACCCTTTAGAATAATAACAGAAGCTACAGTGGCCTTCAAGGACAACAACAATTCTAAATTTTAAACAATGCACCTGATGACATTCCAACTATGACACTTTCAAGATGGCGGCACTAGGCCTTGGTCCAAAATATGCAGAAATATGGACATATATGAGACCCTTTCTAAGGGGAAAAAAAATATTAAAACTTTTTTTTTCAGCTATTATGCACTAAATTAAATGTACTTATGGATATTATAATTATTTTCTACAAAATCTGCTAGGAAATAAAACCCAAAATTCTACACACTGCAGCTTTAATCTAATATATACATCTTGTGAACACATTTTAATCTCCTCTTAGTAAGGATCCAGACTGTTTTCACATTTGTTTCACATTTTAAATATTTAGGAATAACTGTGGACTCACAGCTCTCATTTAAGAAACATGTGAAGCAGGTGTGTAATAGAGTCAAATTCAATTTAAGGAATTTTAGGTACATCAGGAACCAGCTCCCTCTAGATGCAGCAAAACTCTACATGCACTCCATGACCTTTTCACACATCTCATACTGTATTACAAGCTGGTCACAAACTGGAAAAACAACACTTGCTCCACTGCAAACACTTTACAAACAAACACTCAAGGTACTGGACAAAAAGCCATTACGATATCACCACTGTAACATAATTCAAAGACATAATCTCATGACTTTTGATAGTTTTGTGTTTCTTGCGGATGTATGTTTAGTTTATAAAATAATGAATGATTTGGCCGCTCCTCCATTAAATGAGTTTGTGTCACTGCGCTCGGACAATGAAAGGAGAACTAGAACGTCTAATAGAGGGGACTGTGTAATACAGCACAGATCCACTGAGTTTGGCATGTCTGTATTTTCAGTTAGAGCCACCAAGTCTTGGAACTTAGCACCAAGCGAGATAAGAGAGTGGAACACCTTTGCTGGTTTTAAATGTAAGATGAAGTCATGGCTGAAATCAACCCAAGCATGTACCCATCATGCATAGATTGTTTTCTTAATGTTGTGATGTCCTGTTTTCTTGGTGTCTTACTGTTGTGATGTTGTTGTTGTTGTGGTGTCCTACATGTTGTGATTTTATTGTTCGTATTGTGTTGTGTTTTACTGTTGTGAAATTGTGTGTTATTGTTTTTATACTTCAGTGTGAGGTTTCCCATCTTGACAGAGATGTAATACTCTGTTTCCTGCCCAGGGACTGCAGATGAAAATTAGCTTATAGCTAAATCTGGTACTGCTTATGTGCTGTGCATTGTCCCTGTTCGATAAACAAATAAACAAACAAATAAATAAATAAATAAATACGCAGGTCATAACTTATTAAAATTGAAAGACATTGAAGCTGGCGCACTGGCTCCTTTGCTTTCTCTGTTATCGCTTCACCATTTCCTGCTAAACGAAATGACGGCCATTCCTCACACACCACACACACACACACACACACACACACACACACACACACACACACACACACACACACACACACACACACACACACACACACACACACAAACACACACTGACAAACACACACACACACACACACCATCCTAACCCTCATTTCCTGGGCCCATTCTCTTGTTTTCCCATTTCCCCTCTGCGTATCTGGTGTGTGTGTGTGTGTGTGTGTGTGTTTGTGTCTGTGTGTGTGTGTGTGTGTCTGTGTGTGTGTGTGTATCTGTGTGTGTGTCTGTGTTTGTGTGTGTGTGTGTGTGTGTGTGTGTGTGTGTGTGTGTGTGTGTGTGTGTGTGTGTGTGTGTGTGTGTATATGAGATGTAAATACATGAAGCATGAGCCAGAGAAATACTTTCCGACGTGTAATTTTTCCCCGGTGTTCAATCTACACAACAACAAGACACACACACACACACACACACACACACACACACACACACACACACACACACACACACACACACACACACACGTGAAATCTATATCTCATACATATGAAAGAATGATGAATACTTAATTGATTGCGTCATTGGTATCTTTTTGTTTAGCCATTTATGGTCCCCACCGTTCCAACCCTAAATGACATTGGCGATCCCCTGACTTCTAGTGTAACACACATATTGACATTTATACAATCTATGCAGTATGCTTAAAAATACCCAGATGTCCTACTACATCCGGTCAGGGTTTTTAGTGTTGAAAATAGGTTAAAAATAGGAGATATAGGCTACGTTCTACTCCCCGTACTTTATGCTATTTAGTACATACATACATACATACATCTTCAACCGCTTATCCGAAATCGGGTCGCGGGGGCAGCAGCTTGAGCAGGGAACCCCAAACTTCTCTTTCCCGGGCCACATCAACCAGCTCTGACTGGGGGATCCCGAGGCGTTCCCAGGCCAGTGTGGAGATATAATCTCTCCACCTAGTCCTGGGTCTTCCCCGAGGCCTCCTTCCAGCTGGACGCTCCTGGAACACCTCCCTAGGGAGGCGCCCTGGGGGCATCCTTACCAGATGCCCGAACCACCTCAACTGGCTCCTTTCAACGCAAAGGAGTAGCGGCTCTGCCCCGAGTTCCTCACGAATGACTGAGCTTCTCACCCTATCTCTAAGGGAGACGCCAGCCACTCTCCTGAGAAAACCCATTTCGGCCGCTTGTACCCGCGATCTCGTTCTTTCGGTCATTACCCAGCCTTCATGACCATAGGTGAGGGTAGGAACAAAGATCGACCGGTAGATCGAAAGCTTTGCCTTACGACTCAGCTCTCTTTTCGTCACAACAGTGCGGTAAAGCGTATGCAAAACCGCCCCTGCTGCTCCGATTCTCCGGCCAATCTCACGTTCCATTGTTCCCTCACTCGAAAACAAGACCCCGAGGTACTTGAACTCCTTCACTTGGGGTAAGGACTCATTCCCTACCTGTAGCAGACAATCCATCGGTTTCCTGCTGAGCACCATGGCCTCAGATTTAGAGGTGCTGATCCTCATCCCAACCGCTTCACACTCGGCTGCAAACCGATCCAATGAGAGCTGAAGGTCACAGGCCGATGATGCCATCAGAACCACATCATCCGCAAACAGCAGAGATGAGATCTTCAGACCACCAAACTGCAACCCCTCCCCACCACGACTACGCCTTGATATCCTGTCCATAAATATCACAAACAGGATTGGTGATAAAGCGCAGCCCTGGCGGAGGCCAACCCCCACCGGAAACGAGTCCGACTTACTACCGAGAACCCGTACACAGCTCTCGCTTTGAGCGTACAGAGATTGGATGGCCCTGAGAAGAGACACCCTCACCCCATACTCCCGCAGCACCCCCCACAGTATCTCCCGGGGAACCCGGTCATAAGCCTTCTCCAGATCTACAAAACACATGTAGACTGGATGAGCAAACTCCCAAGCTCCCTCTAGGATCCTTGCGAGAGTGAAGAGCTGGTCCGTTGTTCCACGGCCAGGACGGAATCCGCATTGTTCCTCTTCAATCTGAGGTTCGACTATCGGCCGAACCCTCCTTTCCAGCACCTTGGAGTAGACTTTGCCGGGGAGGCTGAGAAGTGTGATACCTCGGTAATTGGCACACACTCTCTGGTCCCCCTTTTTGAAAATAGGAACCACCACCCCGGTCTGCCACTCCTTCGGCACTGTACCCGACTTCCACGCAATGTTGAAGAGGCGTGTCATCCAAGACAGCCCCTCCACACCCATTGCTTTCAGCATTTCTGGACGGATCTCATCAACCCCCGGGGCTTTGCCACTGTGGAGTTGTTTGACTACCTCAGTGACTTCCACCAGGGAAATTGACGATGATCCCCCATCAGCCTCCAGCTCTGCCTCCAACATAGAGGGCGGGTTAATCGGATTCAGGAGTTCCTCAAAGTGCTCCTTCCACCGACCGACCACCTCCTCAGTTGAGGTCAACAGCGTCCCATCCTTACTGTACACAGCTTGGATGGTTCCCCGCTTCCCCCTCCTGAGGTGCCGGA
>CASHTC010000088.1:7500-12340 GCA_949357725.1 Hyperoplus immaculatus
ACATTTCCACACTCCCCAGGGGTACTTGAAGGCCTCGCTGGCAGTCGCCGATTTGGCCGTGGGGATTTTCGTGGTGCCTCTGTCTGTCTACGCCGAAATCTACCTCCTGGCTACGGACTCGGCGCCAGAGTGGACTTCGTATAACTCCCAATCGGTCAGTTTCCACCCATGTAACCTGATCGGACCCATTTTCGCGGGCTGTACGTTGGTCTCGATAACCACCATTTTCCTCCTGACGATCGAGCGGTCCATAGCCGTGTTGAGACCTTTGCACAAGGACTCTGTGATCACGCGTAAGAGGACGACCATTCTCATCGTGTTGTCGTGGTTGGGCAGTTTTTTCTTGGCCGTCTCACCGATGGTTTTCAGCAGCGAGATCGCGCTGGAGTACAATTCCTGCAGTCGGATGTGTAACTACGCTCTCGGGACCATCGGCGAATTCCCGAGCCAGGCGTGGAACATCTTGCTCCTGTTTCCCGCGTTTGACTTCACTCTCCTGGGAGGCACGGTGGTCATTAACTTGATTTCTCTCTCAAGCATTCGCCAGCACTCGAAACGAAGGCGCGATCTGGCCGAGACAGACCACTGCCAAAGCCAGACCAACAAACCGACTTTCTCTGACATCAAAGCGGCCAAAACGATCGGGACGTTGACGGTGGCGTTTACGGCTTCCTTCACCCCGATAGCGGTGTTCGTGGTGGGGAATGTTCTGGGGAATATTTGGTGCAATTTTTCCTTTTTCGCTTTCTGGATTCTGGCCTCGAACAGCTGCTGGAATGTGATCATATACAGCGTGAGGGATCAGAAATTCAGGCTTCGCGCTCACAAGCTCCTCGTGCCCTTCCAGAGAAATGACTCGACTAAAACCTGAGAAAACCAATTCAGGAACTAAACGGGGTTGATATAGTAGCCTGGTCCTACCACTACCAGACCACCGTACTTCATTTAGCCTGGTCCTACCAGACCATCGTACTTCATTTAGCCTGGTCCTACCAGACCATCGTACTTCATTTAGCCTGGTCCTACCACTACCAGACCATCGTACTTCATTTAGCCTGGTCCTACCACTACCAGACCATCGTACTTCATTTAGCCTGGTCCTACCAGACCATCGTACTTCATTTAGCCTGGTGCTACCAGACCATCGTACTTCATTTAGCCTGGTCCTACCAGACCATCGTACTTCATTTAGCCTGGTGCTACCAGACCATCGTACTTCATTTAGCCTGGTGCTACCAGACCATCGTACTTCATTTAGCCTGGTGCTACCAGACCATCGTACTTCATTTAGCCTGGTCCTACCAGACCATCGTACTTCATTTAGCCTGGTCCTACCAGACCATCGTACTTCATTTAGCCTGGTGCTACCAGACCATCGTACTTCATTTAGCCTGGTCCTACCAGACCATCGTACTTCATTTAGCCTGGTCCTACCAGACCATCGTACTTCATTTAGCCTGGTCCTACCACTACCAGACCATCGTACTTCATTTAGCCTGGTCCTACCACTACCAGACCATCGTACTTCATGTAGCCTGGTCCTACCAGACCATCGTACTTCATTTCATTTGTACAGAAGGTCTGGAATCGCTCAATTGACAAACGTTAACTCACTCGAAGGCGGGTGTCTGTTGAAGTTTAAAACTATTGGATCTGCCCAGTGCCACTCTGGATCTGCCAACCAATCGCATAACGTTTTGGTCGTGACGTTATGTCATGTGCCGGCTTCTGAGCCACTCCCTCTCTTCGCTGATTGGACCGGCAGAAATCTGGCTGAGAAAACCCACTGATATACCGCAGACCCAGACTGACTACTGAAGGGAAATGAAAATTGCAAGACTTCCTCTTTAAGGCGCTTTAATCATTATATGGTATAACTTGGTGTAGTAGAAGGAGCAAACAAATTAACATTGATGGAATATGTACCAAAAAATTCATTTTTACTTAAAGGTGCTACGAGGAACTTTTAAATATTTCTGAAACAGTCTCATTTCTCCTCTGATGATCATAAATTACATGTAACAGCAAACGAGACCATCAGTGCAAAGAAAGAATGCTATTTTTATATAGTTGTTCTTAATGCCTTTGTCATGGGTATACGCTCACCCAGGAACAACAGCTGGCGTAGTAAAAACATTACCGCAAACATTACTTTTGTCCAAAGGGGGGCGCAAGAATGAACACAAAGTGAAAGTTCCTCGGAGCACCTTTAATTGAAAACCAAAGATGTAATGTACTCCTTTGCTCTATTGTACTTGCCTGTGATATAGTATTCCATTACAAGATGTTACCCATGATAGCATGTGAAAAGGTACCAAAGCAAAAGAGATACCATGTACTTTTTCTTTCTTTTTTTGCCATTTGAATGCTTTATTAGACATTTTGGAGAGAGACAGAGGTGAAATGGGGCGGAGAGGGGAGTGACAAGCAGAGAACGACCCTAATAACTCCTTGCCGTTGACGATCATGTATTTGAAAAGCGCCCTTTAGATGTCTGTCATGAAGTCTATTTGGTCAACCCTCATCTTGTTTAGACAAGGCAAGTTTATTTCTATGGCACGATTCAGACCCAAGGCCATTCAAAGTGCTTTACAGGGGGCATGAAATACATCAAGACTAAAATACATCAAGTATAGAATAGACGTTAGAAAAGTGAGTAAAAAAATTAATATAAATAAAACATTTAAAGGTGCAGTGTGTAATATGACATCATCAAGAAAGTTCTAGAATGCAACGCTCCCTGGGTAACCCCAACCCTTTAGAATAATAACAGAAGCTACAGTGGCCTTCAAGGACAAGAACAATTCTAAATTTTAAACAATGCACCCGATGACATTCCAAAAACATGGATGCCTCCATAAGACTTGCCCGCTCAATGTACAAAATGTAATATTAATATTTGTAATTCTCCGCTCAGGAGGATAATTCAGATTATTGGCGGAGCGGATTTTACATCAATGAGAACATATTTATGAATGAGGATATTGATTTTAGCTAATACATTACTTAAAATGTTACACAGTGTCCCTTTAAATAATATGAAAAGTACAGGTTAAAAGGGAAAACAGAAAAGTCTTCAGATTTGATTTTGAAGAGCTGAGAGTTGCAGCAGACCTCAAGTTTTTCTGGGAGTTTGTTCCAGATATGTGGAGCATAAAAACTGACAGCTGCTTCTCCTTGTTTAGTCCTAACTCTGGGGACTATATGTCATTTTACAGACGTATCTGCATGTTTACTGGATTGCTGTTGCTGTTGTGAAATACTATTACTTTTTTTCTTCACATTCTTAAAGACCTACTTCACCGGTGGAAATATGAAGGTGTATTGAACTCTGAGATCCTATGTAGTATAAATGTGCGAACAATTTTAGAAATCGGTTCATCCTAGCCTGAGAAAAGGCAGAAAGAGTGTTTTATGGTCTCACTGTCTAACCCTACAGTTTAACTGGGTGTCACAACTGGGCAAATTATACTACAGAGGATCTCAGAGTTCAAAACACCTTCATATTCCCACTGGTGAAGTAGGGTCTTTAAAGGTGTAGTTAGTGATGCCTGAAAATAACTTGTGTTGACAAAATCACTTCTTGGTCAAAATCAGTGAATATCTCCTCACGATTTGCTACCTGTCCATAAAAAAAAACCAGCCTAGGCTCTGTAAACTGGTATGTAAACAAAGTAGGCTCCACCCCTAGAAAAACAACATGCCGTTTACAGATTCTAGGCTGTGTATCAACCCCAGTACACACACAAATACACATACACACAGATTCACACACACACAAACACACACACACACAGAGACACACACACACACAAACACTCACACACACACACACACACACACACACACACACACACACACACACACACACAAACAGAGACACACACACACACAAACACACACACACACACACACACACACACACAGTACATACAGGTAGCAGATCGTGAGGAGATATTCACTGATTTTGAAAAAAAAAAAAACGTTCTCCAGAATCACTGACTTCTCCTTTAAAATCAGGGCATGGAGGCATAATACAATAAATGATCTGAACGGTTTTTTCAGCAAACAACTAAAGACAAATGTATTAGGGACGTCTAATTCATATAATATGGACAGAAAAGTGTATACTGTATTTTCCGCACTATAAGCCGCTCTGGACTATAAGCCGCAGGTGTTTTAATGTTTAATCACCATGTGTCAGAGTTGGTGCACAGAGGGGATTGTCGGGAAAGAGATGGCTGCTTGAGGAAGCTCCCATTTATTAACATTTCAACAAACAAGTTGCATATTTGCATAACGTACTCAAGTGTTACCATTTAGTGCAATAGTAGCTACTAGCTACAGAACATATACTGTGCTGTGTAATATAACAGGCTCGAAAAATGCGGGAAAAAGTCGCGGCTTATAGTCCGAAAATTACGGTAATATGAGACCTTTAAGAAGCATGGAGCGTTCTCAGATCACACGTGTTGATTATTGACTGTCCCTCTTTGTTGACGTTTGTGTCTTTGTTTATGTGTAATGTTGTAATGTCACAGATGTGTGTGTGTGTGTGTGTGTGTGTGTGTGTGTGTGTGTGCCTGTGCCTGTGTGTGCCTGTGCCTGTGTGTGTGTGTGAGTGTGTGTGTGTGTGTGTGATTACGTGTGCGAGTGAGTGTGAGTGTGGTAGTGTGAGTGTGTGTGTGTTGCCATTGACGACGGCCTGTGTGTGGAATGGTTTGTTTACTTGAGTGTGACCAATTAAATGGACTGAAAACGAGCGAGCGTCTGTTTGTTTAATGATGTCACACTGTGTGAGAAAGATTTATTTATTTTTTGACAAATTGTAATGTCTGTC
>CASHTC010000089.1:2500-15000 GCA_949357725.1 Hyperoplus immaculatus
GTGTGAGGGTTAGGGGTCCGGGGTCCCGGGCTCCGTACAGGGGGGGCTGTGTTAGTGTGTGTGAGAGGCTGGGGGGTCCGGGGAGTGTGTATCAGATCAGGGGGGGCTGTGTGTCTGTGAGGGGGGGTCGGCTCAGAGGATGAGTCACTGTGTTTCCGGCGGTTGGTTTTCCTGTGAGCTTTCCTGTGGAGAGGGGGAGGGGCCTGTTCATATGGGGGCGTGGCCACTGTGTGAGGGGGAGGGGCCTGTTCATATGAGGGTGTGGCCACTGTGTGAGGGGGAGGGGCCTGTTCATATGAGGGCGTGGCCTCTGTGTGGGGGGGAGGGAGCAGCCTGTCCGTGTTACTGTGTGGGTCATAGTTAGCATGGTTAGCATAGTTAGCTCGCTCAGTCTGTGAGTGGGGGGGGCCAGGGCCCTGTTCCCGTGGTAACAGCCTCTCCGGATCGGCCGACGGACAGGAAGACAACGCAGCCATGGAGACGGACGGGAGGTCGCAGTGAGACGGGCTGAGAGACAGACAGGTAACAAGCTTCATTACACACCACACAGCCTCGCCTATCAGGGTTTCCTTTTGAATCGACCTTCACAGGCTATGGCCTTCGTAGACCGCAGCCCCTGAATCGAGATACAGCATGTGTCTGTGTGTGTGTGTGTGTTACCTAGCATCATGGTAGCGGTGTGTGTGTGTGTGTGCGTGCGTTAGTGTGTGTGTGTGTGTGTGTGTGTGTGTGTGTGTGTGTGTGTGTGTGTGTGTGTGTTACCTGGCATCATGGTAGCGGTGTGGGTGGTGCTTGTGTACGTCGTGGAGGAAGCGCTCCATCAGGGTCATCTTGCCCCGGGTGGAGACAGACAGCTTGCCCCGGGAGGAGACAGACAGCTTGCCCCGGGTGGAGACAGACAGCTTGCCCCGGGTGGAGACAGACAGCTTGCCCCGGGTGGAGACAGAGACAGAGAGACGGGATAATCGTACCGAATCCAAGTGTCTGAGACTGGACAGGTGCTGAGAGAGAGAGAGAGAGAGACAGAGAGAGAGAGACAGAGAGACAGAGGGAGAGAGAGAGAGACAGAGAGAGAGAGAGAGACAGAGAGGGAGGGAGGGAGAGAGGGAGGGAGAGAGAGAGAGAGAGACAGAGAGAGAGAGAGAGAGAGAGGGAGAGAGACAGAGGGAGAGAGAGAGGGAGGGAGAGAGAGAGAGAGGGAGAGAGAGAGAGACAGAGAGAGAGAGAGACAGAGGGAGAGAGAGAGAGACAGAGGGAGGGAGAGAGAGAGAGAGACAGAGAGAGAGAGAGAGAGAGAGAGACAGAGGGAGAGAGACAGAGGGAGCGAGAGAGACAGAGGGAGAGAGAGAGAGACAGAGAGAGAGAGGGAGAGAGAGACAGAGGGAGAGAGAGAGAGACAGAGGGAGAGAGAGAGAGACAGAGAGAGAGAGAGACAGAGGGAGAGAGAGAGGGAGACAGAGGGAGAGAGACAGAGGGAGCGAGAGAGACAGAGGGAGAGAGGGAGAGAGAGACAGAGGGAGAGAGAGAGAGACAGAGGGAGAGAGAGAGAGACAGAGGGAGAGAGAGAGAGACAGAGAGAGAGAGACAGAGGGAGAGAGAGTGTGTGTGAGTGTGTGCGACCCCCGCCAGGCCAACAGCTGCCAAAAAAAATTAAATAATAATAATAATAATTTTTATTTAGTCGCCGCGCCGCGGCGCGATGCGCGTGTGTCTGTGTGATGCGCGTGTGTCTGTGTGATGCGCGTGTGTCTGTGTGATGCGCGTGTGTCTGTGTGATGCGCGTGTGTCTGTGTGATGCGCGTGTGCATTCGGAGCGCACATGTCACACAGGGAAACTGAGGAGAAAGAGCTTTCCTTACAGGTCCATGGCAGGAGCAGGACCAGCCAGCTGGAGACATTTAGGACTCAGTAAGTTAAACAGGAGCATGAGCAGCCAGCAGACATTACACTGGAGACATTTAGGACTCGGTAAGTTAAACAGGAGCAGGACCAGCCAGCAGACATCACACTGGAGACATTTAGGACTCGGTAAGTTAAACAGGAGCAGGACCAGCCAGCAGACATCACACTGGAGACATTTAGGACTCAGTAAGTTAAACAGGAGCAGGACCAGCCAGCAGACATCACACTGGAGACATTTAGGACTCAGTAACAGGGAGTTGAACAGGAAAAAGTGCTGAGCAAAACTTAAAGTTAAAGTCACTACGTCGCTGTGGCAACCAATCTGTATCAACAGCTGAGACAGCAGCAAGTTATCTTAAACAGCTATTGTAGCCTTACAAGCTCTAGTTCTGGTGTTTTGCTACTTTATCTTTATGTTTTAAATTGAGAATTAGGCTACATGAAGTATAATGGTCGGGATATGAAATAGGTTTGCACACATTTTGATTGACAGGCTAATCATGAGCTGGACTACTGTAACGCTCTCTACACTGGCATGGATCAATTGCAGCTTCGCCGCCTGCAGTTGGTCCAAAACTCTGCCGCCCGACTCCTCACCTGCACCAAAAAACGTGATCACATCACCCCGGTCCTTGCATCACTCCACTGGCTTCCCATCCGTCACCGTATTGACTTCAAACTCCTTCTAACCGTTTTCAAATCCCTCCATGGTCTGGCCCCTACTTACCTCTCTGACCGCCTACACCACCTCACCCACACCAGAGCACTACGGTCAGCTGACCAACTGCTGCTTGAGGTGCCCAGATCCAGGCTAAAGACCAGGGGTGACAGAGCCTTTGCGGTCGCAGCCCCCAGGCTCTGGAACAGCCTTCCCCTCCACATCCGTGCAGCACAGTCCCTAAATGTTTTTAAATCACTTTTAAAAACCCACCTCTTCTCTCTTGCCTTCTACTAGACCACTCCTGCAGGCATTCTCGTTTTAACCTCTGTGTTGTTGTTGTTTTTATTTTCTTATTTGTTTCTTTTTAATTGTGTTAAATCCTGTTTTTACTAATTGTTCTTTATGTGAAGCACTTTGGTGGGGCTTAGCCGTCTGTAAATGTGCTATATAAATAAACTTGACTTGACTTGACTTGACATGAGGTTAATTCCTTTATTTTAAATGAATATTTGATAAATGAAAGGAAATGTTTCATGATTATTCCAGGACTGAACACCAGACAGGACCTGTCTGTCTCTATTAGGTCTTAGTGTTCATTGTGTTTTATTTTCATATCCATGTGTTTCTCTTCAGTAGTTCATATGGCTTGTGTCTCCAAATGATTCCAGAGAACAGTTTTAGGCAGGACATGTGACAGCTGTTTCCAGAGGCTCATTCATAATACGGTTCGTTTTGGTCAATTTCTACAAGAAATGTGGTACGCACGCCGCGCGCATACTCTCTATCAGCTCTTACCACCGGGCCTAAAAAAATTCTAGGGGAAACACTGTGTGTGTGTGTGTGTGTGTGTGTGTGTGTCTCAGTGTGTGTGTGTGTGTGTGTGTCTCAGTGTGTGTGTGTGTGTGTGTGTGTGTGTGTGTGTGTACCTCTTCCAGGTTGCAGTACAGCACTCTGCATGTTCCACAGTAACCCTTTCTGATTGGCTCGCGGCCCGACGGCCCGGGCTCAGGCTCCGCCCACATCCTGAAACATTATTCATATTAGTGTGTGTGTGTGTGTGTGTGTGTGTGTGTGTGTGTGTGTGTTCCAGTCCCCATCCTTTCCTGCTATTTAGTACACCAGAAACAGGGTTAGATAGATAGATAGATAGATAGATAGATAGATAGATAGGTAGGTAGGTAGATAGATAGATAGATAGATAGATAGATAGATAGGTAGGTAGGTAGATAGATAGATAGATAGATAGATAGATAGGTAGGTAGGTAGGTAGGTAGGTAGGTAGGTAGGTAGGTAGGTAGGTAGGTAGGTAGGTAGGTAGGTAGGTAGGTAGGTAGGTAGGTAGGTAGATAGATAGATAGATAGATAGATAGATAGATAGATAGATAGATAGATAGATAGATAGATAGATAGATAGATAGATAGATAGATAGATAGATAGATAGATAGATAGATAGATAGATAGTTAGATAGAGAGAGATAGTGTAATTTCCCTGTGTTCCAGTCCCCATCCTTCCCTGCTATTTAGTCTGGTAGAAACAGATTTAGTTTGTCCCAATACATGATGTCAGATGCAGCATGCTGAAAAATACCCAGATGTCCTACTACATCCGGTGGTGATTTTTAGTGTTGAAACCAGCAGCTTTATGGAGGTTCTGACCCACAATCCACTGCAGCAGAAGTTACATCACATGGACTGAGCCTCCCAGTGAAAACAACCAGCGATGAGACGGATATAAAAGCAAGAGGCAAGATCAAGGAGCCATGTTAGGATGAAATAAATAAGTTAAACTATGTCCCAGTTGTAGCATACTGCATGCTAACTAGATACTGTTTATGATCAGATGTAGAATGGAGGAGAGGGACATGTTGGCTGCGTTCTGAATCTCCTCCTCTTTCTTTTCTCTATTCTACATACTACATCCAACGATAAACAGAATCTAGTTAGGATGCAGTAGGCATACTATTGGGACATACTTTACTCTCTTATTTCATCATAACATGGCTCCTTGATCTTGCCCGTTTGTTTTCATATGGAGGCTTCGTCGATGTGACGTCACTTCACGTGCGCACTGGATTGTGGGTCAGAATCGCCCAAATAGGATGCAGTTTTCAACACTAACAATCTTGGCCGGATGAAGTAGAACATCCGGGTACTTCTAACCATCCTAAATCTGGCCACAAGAATCGGGACATCCTAAATCTGTTTTCTTCCAAACTAAATAGTAGAAAGTATGAGATTCAGAACGCAGCCATTGTTTATGATCAGATGTAGTATGGAGGAGAGAAGCTTGTTTCACCTGTAGCAGTCAGAGAGCCGTCCCTCCAATCACAGCGCTCCATGCCGTAACCAACAGCAACCAGGTGGAGACGCCATCAGCCTGAACAGACAACACAAACTAGTTTATGATGCAGAGTTAGTTACTGATGTGTATTACGTGTAGCGGACTGTTGTTGGCTGTTAGAACAACATGTTGCTTCAATGAATTGCTTTATTTCTTGTAGTAGCCGTGTAATAAGCGGGATAATGTCGGGCTCCTGCTTCAGCTTGTCGTCCTTTATTTCTAGCAAGTGACCCGTTCGCTATACTTTATCCCTTACTTAGCCTAGCCTAGCTTTCCCATTGTACAACTCAATATATTAAAGGAGGAGTCAGGCATTATGGAGAATGACTGGGTAAACACATCAGGTAACATCTCCTCACGATCCACTACCTGTCAGTGTGTTATTCTCAGCCTAGGCTCTGTAAACTGGTCCCCCCCCCCCTCTCTCTGTTGCTATACGGACGCTACCTTTGTTCACAAACCAGTTTACAGCACCTAGGCTAGAGCCAAGCGTTCTCCAGAATCACTGACTCCACCTTTAAACGCTGACGGAATATCGCAGATCAAACAAACTTGGTGTGAACTTCATGCAACGCAAACATATTTAAATAAAAAGATACATTCCTACAGTATTTAAGCCCCGCCTCTTGTGTGCTGTGGACCAACCAGCGCGCAGCAGACGGCCCACGGCGCGCTGCTATTGGCTCTCTGTGTGAAGCTACAACCGGAGCGCCGCGAGAACGTGACACTTCAAACCTGGAACCCCGCGCCGTGGGTTAAAGGCGCATGCGTAGAACCGGTCCGGTGTTAGTATGATGTCACTACTGATGACGTGGCGGTGTAGCATAGCCTGTTAGCAGCTATCCCGTTAAGCAGAGCAGTGGCGCCACAGACAGGCTGATTGGCTGCTTCCGGGGTATGACGCAGTGGTAAAAACCCTTTGATGGATCCGCCTGTCAGCTCGCCCTCACCTGTCTGTCTGTCTACCTGTCTGTCCGTTCACCTGCTGAGGTTTGTTTACTTTCTCCGTCTTAAACGCTCTTTCCGTTCCGCGCGCTTCTCTTGTTTAGCTTCCGGTCTGATTCTTCTTCTGCTGCTGAATCTGCGGCATGGCGGGAAATGATGGCGCCACTCGCAGGTCAGAAAAAGGAACTGCACCCAGATGACTTGATAGAAGCTTAATTATCTCCCTGTTTGAACCGTTAGATATCTAGTTTGACAGCGCCACACCTCAGTCTGCCTCCTACACGTTAATCCTCAGGTTGACCGTTATCTAACCTATATTAGATTTAAATTATTAAAAAGTCATTGATTTTCTAAGCTAATATCCTGGAGGTTAAATGATCCAAACACATTTCAGTTTTTATTTGATACAAAGTGAGTTTTTTAATTCATAATGTGACAGAATAAACAGACAGACAGTTCTTCTTCAAGTGCGTTTTATTGTCGGCCATGTTTGTAGTTTAGATCTTGTTGAACGCGGCGACGTCCATCGACTGGACGAAGTCCTCGAAGGCGCAGATCTGCTCCTCCAGGATGTCTGTGCCCACCTGCAGACAGACAGGCAGAGAGGCAGCATGAGGATAAAGGGTTCAGACAGACAGGCAGCATGAGGATAAAGGGTTCAGACCGACAGACAGGTAGAGGGGCAGACAGGCAGCATGAGGATAAAGGGTTCAGACAGACAGGCAGAGAGACAGACAGGCAGCATGAGGATAAAGGGTTCAGACAGACAGGTAGAGAGACAGACGGGTAGAGAGACAGACAGGGAACAATATAAAGGGTTCAGAAGCATTAAAAATTCAAGCGCTGAAGATAATAGAACGTTTGAGAGCAACGCTCTAATATAATAAGACAGGAAACTAATTAAACTGGTCAGGAAAAACATGGATCTTTATAAAAGGCTTTCCCTGTAACAGACAGACAGACAGACAGACAGACAGACAGACACACACAGAGAGAGACAGACAGACAGACAGACAGACAGACAGACAGAGAGACTCACCTTGTCGTCCTCCACCACACACCCGATCTGCAGCTTCATGATGCCGTAACCGACGGGAACCAGTTTGGCTGTGAAGAGAACATACGTCAGATTAGACAGACAGACAGGTAGACAGACAGATAGATAGACAGACAGACAGACAGATAGACAGACAGACAGACAGACAGACTTCTCTGCAGAGATTCAGATCATAAAGTTTCATCTCAACTTCAGCCGAAAGATGGTGTTTGATCATCATTAACTCTGCTAGTTAGTCTGTTAGTATGCTGGACCCATACTAACACTGCTGAGTAGTGTTAGTATGCTGGACCCATACTAACTCTGCTAGTTAGTCTGTTAGTATGCTGGACCCATACTAACACTGCTAGTTAGTCTGTTAGTATGCTGGACCCATACTAACTCTGCTAGTTAGTCTGTTAGTATGCTGGACCCATACTAACACTGCTAGTTAGTCTGTTAGTATGCTGGACCCATACTAACTCTGCTAGTTAGTCTGTTAGTATGCTGGACCCATACTAACACTGCTAGTTAGTCTGTTAGTATGCTGGACCCATACTAACACTGCTGAGTAGTGTTAGTATGCTGGACCCATACTAACTCTGCTAGTTAGTCTGTTAGTATGCTGGACCCATACTAACTCTGCTAGTTAGTCTGTTAGTATGCTGGACCCATACTAACACTGCTGAGTAGTGTTAGTATGCTGGACCCATACTAACACTGCTGAGTAGGCCAGGATGTCCTTATACACCCAGTGTGAGTTGGAAGGCAGGGTGTGTATAATGTGTTGTATGAAGTATTTGTCTTGTATTCGTTCAATATGTATAATGTGTGTGTGTGTGTAATACTCACACTGGCCCCAGAGCGTGTGTGTGTGTGTGTGTGTGTGTGTGTTACTATGTGTGTGTTTGTGTGTGTGTGTGTTTGTGTGTGTGTGTGTTTGTGTGTGTGTGTGTTACTATGTGTGTGTGTTAATGTGTGTGTTAATGTGTGTGTGTTAATGTGTGTGTGTGTGTGTTACTATGTGTGTGTATATAATGTGTGTGTGTGTGTTACTATGTGTGTGTATATAATGTGTGTGTGTGTGTTACTATGTGTGTGTGTGTGTGTGTGTGTGTTACTATGTGTGTGTGTGTGTGTGTTAATGTGTGTGTGTGTGTGTTAATGTGTGTGTGTGTGTGTGTGTGTGTGTTACTATGTGTGTGTTACTATGTGTGTGTTAATGTGAGTGTGTGTGTGTTACTATGTGTGTGTTAATGTGTGTGTTACTATGTGTGTGTTAATGTGTGTGTGTGTGTGTTAATGTGTTAATGTGT
This sequence comes from Hyperoplus immaculatus, assembly GCA_949357725.1. Lineage (NCBI taxonomy): Eukaryota > Metazoa > Chordata > Actinopteri > Uranoscopiformes > Ammodytidae > Hyperoplus > Hyperoplus immaculatus. The sequence continues at coordinate 10,703 of CASHTC010000089.1, forward strand.
GTGTGTGTGTTACACTCACACTGTCCCCAGAGCAAGCCGTCCTGTGTGTGTGTAGTTAGGGTTAGGGGTTAGGGGTTAGGGGTGGTTACTCACACTGTCCCCAGAGCAAGCCGTCCTGTGTGTGTGTAGTTAGGGGGTAGGGTTTAGGGGTTAGGGTTAGGGGTTAGGGGTTAGGGGTGGTTACTCACACTGTCCCCAGAGCAAGCCGTCCTGTGTGTGTGTAGTTAGGGGTTAGGGTTAGGGGTTAGGGGTGGTTACTCACACTGTCCCCAGAGCAAGCCGTCCTGTGTGTGTGTAGTTAGGGGTTAGGGTTAGGGGTTAGGGGGTAGGGGGTAGGGGTTAGGGGTTAGGGTTAGGGGGTAGGGTTTAGGGGTTAGGGGTGGTTACTCACACTGTCCCCAGAGCAAGCCGTCCTGTGTGTGTGTAGTTAGGGGTTAGGGGTTAGGGGTGGTTACTCACACTGTCCCCAGAGCAAGCCGTCCTGTGTGTGTGTAGTTAGGGGGTAGGGTTTAGGGGTTAGGGTTAGGGGTTAGGGGTTAGGGTTAGGGGTTAGGGGTTAGGGGTGGTTACTCACACTGTCCCCAGAGCAAGCCGTCCTGTGTGTGTGTAGTTAGGGGGTAGGGTTTAGGGGTTAGGGTTAGGGGTTAGGGGTGGTTACTCACACTGTCCCCAGAGCAAGCCGTGGGTTAGGGTTAGGGGGTAGGGTTAGGGGTTAGGGGTTAGGGGTGGTTACTCACACTGTCCCCAGAGCAAGCCGTCCATGCTGATAGAGCGAACCAGCTCTTCTAGTTTCTTCATGTCTGTCTCGTCGTCCCACGGCTTCACGTCCAATAAGATCGAAGACTTAGCGATGAGGGCGGGCTCTAAGAGACAGACAGGTAAACAGACAGGTTAGGATGAGGGCTTTTAAGAGACAGACAGGTAAACAGACAGACAGGTTAGGGCTCTAAGGGGGACGGGGAGGGGTCAGTTACCATGGACACAGCTCTATAAAGCACAGAGGCCTGTGATTGGAGCACAGACTCTCTCAGATCTAAAATGGCGTACATCAGGGCTCAGGCGAAAGATGGTGTTTGGATCATCACCGAGAGTCAGTGGTTCAGAAGGCTCTAAGCTGTGACCTCATAGCTGTGACCTCATAGTGAAGCAGTGACCTCATAGCTGTGACCTCATAGTGAAGCAGTGACCTCATAGCAGTGACCTCATAGTAGTGACCTCATAGTAAAGCCAGGCTGTGATTGGTCGACTCACTCTTTGTTTTCTTTGCGGCGTACTGAGCGATGCGTTCTGCCTTCAGCTTCTCGGCCTCAGCGTCTTCCTGAAACACAAACACTTTGTTTAGAGTCAAAACAACGGCGACATTTTGTTTTTACCGCCATGGGAAACCAGCCAATGGAAACACAGAGATATTCACTAACGGCCTGTGATTGGAGCAACAGACTCTAACGGCCTGTGATTGGAGGAACAGACTCTAACGGCCTGTGATTGGAGGAACAGACTCTAACGGCCTGTGATTGGAGGAACAGACTCTCTCAGATCTAAAATGGCGTACATCAGGGCTCAGGCGAAAGATGGTGTTTGGATCATCACCGAGAGTGGTTCAGTTAAAGGTGCAGTCAGTGATTCTGGAGAACGCTTGGTGTCTGAAGCAGAGAATATCTCCTCATGATCCACTACCTGTCCGTCTACCTGTCTGTACTGTGTCCAGTGTTAATACCCAGCCTAGGCTCTGTAAACTGGCCTGTTGCTAGCTACAGTGGCTCCTTTGTTTACATACCAGTTTACAGAGCCTGGGCTGTATGTATTAACACTGGATTTGTTCTCAGCTCACACAGTACAGACAGGCAGTGGATCATGAGATATTCACTCGTTATGACATCAAGGTTTAGTGACCTCATAGTGACCTCATAGTGACCTCACCTCTTCGTCAGAGCCGAACAGGTCCATGTCATCATCGTCATCGTCGTCCTTGGCGACGGGGGCGGAGCCTCGTGTGGTGTCGGCTACACCTGAGGGTCCGTACTGCCCGAGGGGCTTCTTCACTCCTGGGAGGCTGAGAGAGAGAGACAGGTTACTGTCTGTCTGTCTGTCTGTCTGTCTATACTAACCGAGGGGCTTCTTCACTCCTGGGAGGCTGAGAGAGAGACAGGTTACTGTCTGTCTGTCTGTCTGTCCCTCTGTCTGTCTGTGTGTGTGTGTGTCTCTGTCTGTCTATCCCTCTGTCTGTCTGTCTGTCTGTCCCTCTGTCTGTCTGTGTGTCTCTGTCTGTCTATCCCTCTGTCTGTCTGTCTGTGTCTCTGTCTGTCTGTCTGTCTTGCCCGAGGGGCTTCTTCACTCCTGGGAGGCTGAGAGAGAGAGACAGGTTACTGTCTGTCTGTCTGTCTGCCCCTCTGTCTGTCTGTCTGTGTGTGTGTCTCTGTCTGTCTATCCCTCTGTCTGTCTCTCTGTCTGTCCCTCTCTCTGTCTGTCCCTCTGTCTGTCTGTGTGTCTCTGTCTGTCTATCCCTCTGTCTGTCTCTCTGTCTGTCCCTCTGTCTGTCTGTGTGTGTGTCTCTGTCTGTCTATCCCTCTGTCTGTCTCTCTGTCTGTCCCTCTGTCTGTCTGTCTGTCTGTCTGTGTCTCTGTCTGTCTGTCTGTCTTGCCCGAGGGGCTTCTTCACTCCTGGGAGACTGAGAGGGTTATACCATGAGTTACTGTCTGTCTGTCTGTCTGTCCGTCTGTCTGTCTGCCCCTCTGTCTCACACTGAGATAGTGATACCATGAGTTACCATCTCTCACACACAGAGATATTCACTAACGGCCTGTGATTGGAGAACAGACTCTCTCAGATCTAAAATGGCGTACATCAGGGCTCAGGCGAAAGATGGTGTTTGGATCATCACCGAGAGTCGTTCAGTTAAAGGTGCAGTCAGTGATTCTGGAGAACGCTTGGTGTCTAAAGCAGAGAATATCTCAGTGTGTCCAGTGTTAATACCCAGCCTAGGCTCTGTAATCTGGCCTGCTGCTAGCTACGGTGGCCCCTTTGTTTACATGCCAGTTTACAGAGCCTAGGCTGTGTATTAACACGGATTATGACATATTTACTGATTCTGAAGAGCGTCACCGGATAACAGAGTTACTATCCATCACACACACACACACACACACACACACACACACACACACACGCACGCTCCCCCTGTGTGAAGTCACAGCTCACCTGCTGCGCTCCTTGTAGGATTTGATGTGATTGAACCAGCGCAGCGCGTGCACGAAGTCCGCTGCGGGCGCGCCACTCAGTGCGTCAAATACCGCCACGTCCGCCTGGGAGGGCACGTACCTGGGGAGGGGGGGGGAGAGAGGGAAAGGGTTAATGAACAAACTACACATTAACTTACACACCTCATGTAAACAGTGTATCAGTGGAGGACCCAGGCCCGCGTGAGTAACCGTTAATATTAATAACGTCTCGCATTCCTGACGCTTCTCTAGAAACTCTTCATAGTGTTTGAGGAACTAGTTTATGAACCAGCAGCTAGCCCGGTTAGCTTAGCTCAGAAACTATTGTTCAGCAGAGTGAGTGACAGCACCATGTGACGCGGCGCTAGCCTTAGCATGAAGCTACATAGCATGAAGCTACTTAGCATGACGCTACTTCCCCGAAGTTAAACAAACACATTTACATTATTTATTAAATGAAACATTTTAATGTAAAGTTTCCGGGCGTCACGTCACATCTCTATCGGGCTGAACCGAGGACATTGTGTCTTCACATTAAACTGGAGGCTAGTCACTAGCAGCTCGCCCGGTTAGCGTAGGCCTGCCGGCTCCCTCCCTCCCCCCTGCCCGCGTTAGGGTGACCCTTCCCCGGGTAGAATCTCTCTGTGTACCGACCCCTCCACATAGCTCCGCTCCTGCAGGAACTCGTTCAGCACTTTGAGTCCGGCCGCTGATTTCAGATCTCCGAAGCCCATGGTGACGCGGTGGTTATGTGAGGCCGTAAGGAGGACGTGAGGAATCGCCAAGGAAAGGAGCGAGGAGGCGGGGAGGGCCAGGCTTTATACCCGCAGACCGACGCTCCTCCCCGGCAGCGAGACACTCCCACTGCCGAGGACCCTGGAGGAATGTCATGTAGCTTGTACTATCTTTGGTCCAGACATTTATAATCTCTTTATGTGTCTGTGGGCCTGCGGACTGCGGGCTTGGTCTGGGGGTCTGGCTGTCATGTGGTGAAGGGACATATTGAAAAAGAAAAGGTGCAAATAAGAAGTCCCCCCCCCCCCCTCCTTACTGGAGCAATGTGACGTCACATGGACTGGC
>CASHTC010000089.1:22500-28045 GCA_949357725.1 Hyperoplus immaculatus
CTCGTTCAGAGTAGCAACGGAGCTGTCTACTCCTCACCGCTGACTGCACTCTCTAGCCTCGTAGCAACGGAGCCGTCTACTCCTCACCGCTGAATGCACTCTCTAGCCTCGTTCAGAGTAGCAACGGAGCTGTCTACTCCTCACCGCTGACTGCACTCTCTAGCCTCGTAGCAACGGAGCCGTCTACTCCTCACCGCTGAATGCACTCTCTAGCCTCGTTCAGAGTAGCAACGGAGCTGTCTACTCCTCACCGCTGACTGCACTCTCTAGCCTCGTAGCAACGGAGCCGTCTACTCCTCACCGCTGAATGCACTCTCTAGCCTCGTTCAGAGTAGCAACGGAGCTGTCTACTCCTCACCGCTGACTGCACTCTCTAGCCTCGTAGCAACGGAGCCGTCTACTCCTCACCGCTGAATGCACTCTCTAGCCTCGTTCAGAGTAGCAACGGAGCTGTCTACTCCTCACCGCTGAATGCACTCTCTAGCCTCGTTCAGAGTAGCAACGGAGCTGTCTACTCCTCACCGCTGAATGCACTCTCTAGCCTCGTTCCACTTGGAGCCGTCTACTCCTCACCGCTGACTGCACTCTCTAGCCTCGTTCCACTTGGAGCCGTCTACTCCTCACCGCTGACTGCACTCTCTAGCCTCGTAGCAACGGAGCTGTCTACTCCTCACCGCTGAATGCACTCTCTAGCCTCGTAGCAACGGAGCCGTCTACTCCTCACCGCTGACTGCACTCTCTAGCCTCGTTCCACTTGGAGCTGTCTACTCCTCACCGCTGACTGCACTCTCTAGCCTCGTAGCAACGGAGCTGTCTACTCCTCACCGCTGAGAGCAGAGTGGCAACGGAGCTGTCTACTCCTCACCGCTGAATGCACTCTCTAGCCTCGTTCAGAGTAGCAACGGAGCTGTCTACTCCTCACCGCTGAATGCACTCTCTAGCCTCGTTCAGAGTAGCAACGGAGCTGTCTACTCCTCACCGCTGACTGCACTCTCTAGCCTCGTTCAGAGTAGCAACGGAGCTGTCTACTCCTCACCGCTGACTGCACTCTCTAGCCTCGTAGCAACGGAGCCGTCTACTCCTCACCGCTGAATGCACTCTCTAGCCTCGTTCAGAGTAGCAACGGAGCTGTCTACTCCTCACCGCTGACTGCACTCTCTAGCCTCGTAGCAACGGAGCCGTCTACTCCTCACCGCTGAATGCACTCTCTAGCCTCGTTCAGAGTAGCAACGGAGCTGTCTACTCCTCACCGCTGACTGCACTCTCTAGCCTCGTAGCAACGGAGCCGTCTACTCCTCACCGCTGAATGCACTCTCTAGCCTCGTTCAGAGTAGCAACGGAGCTGTCTACTCCTCACCGCTGACTGCACTCTCTAGCCTCGTAGCAACGGAGCCGTCTACTCCTCACCGCTGAATGCACTCTCTAGCCTCGTTCAGAGTAGCAACGGAGCTGTCTACTCCTCACCGCTGACTGCACTCTCTAGCCTCGTAGCAACGGAGCCGTCTACTCCTCACCGCTGAATGCACTCTCTAGCCTCGTTCAGAGTAGCAACGGAGCTGTCTACTCCTCACCGCTGACTGCACTCTCTAGCCTCGTAGCAACGGAGCCGTCTACTCCTCACCGCTGAATGCACTCTCTAGCCTCGTTCCACTTGGAGCCGTCTACTCCTCACCGCTGACTGCACTCTCTAGCCTCGTTCCACTTGGAGCCGTCTACTCCTCACCGCTGACTGCACTCTCTAGCCTCGTTCCACTTGGAGCCGTCTACTCCTCACCGCTGAATGCACTCTCTAGCCTCGTTCCACTTGGAGCCGTCTACTCCTCACCGCTGACTGCACTCTCTAGCCTCGTAGCAACGGAGCTGTCTACTCCTCACCGCTGACTGCACTCTCTAGCCTCGTTCCACTTGGAGCCGTCTACTCCTCACCGCTGAATGCACTCTCTAGCCTCGTTCCACTTGGAGCCGTCTACTCCTCACCGCTGACTGCACTCTCTAGCCTCGTAGCAACGGAGCTGTCTACTCCTCACCGCTGAATGCACTCTCTAGCCTCGTAGCAACGGAGCCGTCTACTCCTCACCGCTGACTGCACTCTCTAGCCTCGTAGCAACGGAGCTGTCTACTCCTCACCGCTGACTGCACTCTCTAGCCTCGTTCCACTTGGAGCCGTCTACTCCTCACCGCTGAATGCACTCTCTAGCCTCGTTCCACTTGGAGCCGTCTACTCCTCACCGCTGAATGCACTCTCTAGCCTCGTTCCACTTGGAGCCGTCTACTCCTCACCGCTGACTGCACTCTCTAGCCTCGTTCCACTTGGAGCCGTCTACTCCTCACCGCTGAATGCACTCTCTAGCCTCGTTCCACTTGGAGCCGTCTACTCCTCACCGCTGAATGCACTCTCTAGCCTCGTTCGACTTGGAGCTGTCTACTCCTCACCGCTGACTGCACTCTCTAGCCTCGTTCGACTTGGAGCTGGCTACTCCTCACCGCTGACTGCACTCTCTAGCCTCGTTCCACTTGGAGCCGTCTACTCCTCACCGCTGACTGCACTCTCTAGCCTCGTTCCACTTGGAGCCGTCTACTCCTCACCGCTGACTGCACTCTCTAGCCTCGTAGCAACGGAGCTGGCTACTCCTCACCGCTGACTGCACTCTCTAGCCTCGTTCCACTTGGAGCCGTCTACTCCTCACCGCTGACTGCACTCTCTAGCCTCGTTCCACTTGGAGCCGTCTACTCCTCACCGCTGAATGCACTCTCTAGCCTCGTTCCACTTGGAGCCGTCTACTCCTCACCGCTGAATGCACTCTCTAGCCTCGTTCGACTTGGAGCTGTCTACTCCTCACCGCTGACTGCACTCTCTAGCCTCGTTCCACTTGGAGCCGTCTACTCCTCACCGCTGACTGCACTCTCTAGCCTCGTAGCAACGGAGCTGGCTACTCCTCACCGCTGACTGCACTCTCTAGCCTCGTTCCACTTGGAGCCGTCTACTCCTCACCGCTGACTGCACTCTCTAGCCTCGTTCCACTTGGAGCCGTCTACTCCTCACCGCTGACTGCACTCTCTAGCCTCGTAGCAACGGAGCTGGCTACTCCTCACCGCTGACTGCACTCTCTAGCCTCGTTCCACTTGGAGCCGTCTACTCCTCACCGCTGACTGCACTCTCTAGCCTCGTTCCACTTGGAGCCGTCTACTCCTCACCGCTGAATGCACTCTCTAGCCTCGTTCCACTTGGAGCCGTCTACTCCTCACCGCTGAATGCACTCTCTAGCCTCGTTCGACTTGGAGCTGGCTACTCCTCACCGCTGAATGCACTCTCTAGCCTCGTTCAGAGTAGCAACGGAGCTGGCTACTCCTCACCGCTGACTGCACTCTCTAGCCTCGTAGCAACGGAGCCGTCTACTCCTCACCGCTGAATGCACTCTCTAGCCTCGTTCCACTTGGAGCCGTCTACTCCTCACCGCTGACTGCACTCTCTAGCCTCGTAGCAACGGAGCTGGCTACTCCTCACCGCTGACTGCACTCTCTAGCCTCGTTCCACTTGGAGCCGTCTACTCCTCACCGCTGACTGCACTCTCTAGCCTCGTTCCACTTGGAGCCGTCTACTCCTCACCGCTGACTGCACTCTCTAGCCTCGTTCCACTTGGAGCCGTCTACTCCTCACCGCTGACTGCACTCTCTAGCCTCGTTCCACTTGGAGCTGTCTACTCCTCACCGCTGAATGCACTCTCTAGCCTCGTTCGACTTGGAGCTGGCTACTCCTCACCGCTGAATGCACTCTCTAGCCTCGTTCAGAGTAGCAACGGAGCTGTCTACTCCTCACCGCTGACTGCACTCTCTAGCCTCGTTCAGAGTAGCAACGGAGCTGGCTACTCCTCACCGCTGACTGCACTCTCTAGCCTCGTAGCAACGGAGCTGTCTACTCCTCACCGCTGAATGCACTCTCTAGCCTCGTTCCACTTGGAGCTGTCTACTCCTCACCGCTGACTGCACTCTCTAGCCTCGTTCGACTTGGAGCTGGCTACTCCTCACCGCTGAATGCACTCACTAGCCTCGTTCCACTTGGAGCCGTCTACTCCTCACCGCTGACTGCACTCTCTAGCCTCGTTCCACTTGGAGCCGTCTACTCCTCACCGCTGAATGCACTCTCTAGCCTCGTTCAGAGTAGCAACGGAGCTGGCTACTCCTCACCGCTGACTGCACTCTCTAGCCTCGTTCAGAGTAGCAACGGAGCTGGCTACTCCTCACCGCTGAATGCACTCTCTAGCCTCGTTCCACTTGGAGCCGTCTACTCCTCACCGCTGACTGCACTCTCTAGCCTCGTTCCACTTGGAGCTGGCTACTCCTCACCGCTGAATGCACTCACTAGCCTCGTTCGACTTGGAGCCGTCTACTCCTCACCGCTGAATGCACTCTCTAGCCTCGTTCGACTTGGAGCCGTCTTGCTCAGACCTGAGCAACTATGACGCTCATCTTGCTGAGCGCACAACAAAAATGCTGTGCGCTCAGCAAGACGAGTGTCATAATTGCGCAGGTCTGAGCAAGACGGCGACATCCCAAACGAGGCTACTTACACTGATAGAAGCCCCCGGCCACCTGCAGCAGCCAGCAGACAGCACCGTGTGCCAGGTGACGTTTGTGAACACGACAATTGTTTGATATGTCCACATTCAATAGGCCAGTGCATATCTATAAAAAGCTAACCTTGTAGTTATATGGCAACAAAGAAAGGGTGTAAAGTGAGTTTGTAAATATGTAAATAGGCCTAGTTCATTTGTACACTACCTGGTCAGCATTTTCTGTTCATTTTGCCTCTTTCAGAATAGCATAGGCTATAATGCAAATAAGTTGATAATGTCATCTAGCTCGTACTAGTTACCGTTGGGCCAATAACTAGGCTATTGTCCTCACAGGAGTCAGCAGAGATAGAGGAGGACCAATCAGAGGGCTCAGATGTAGAGGTGGTTGTGGTGAAAATGGGAAAAAAAAATCCTTTTCCTAAAGGAATGTCTGAAGGATTTCACATGGTGATGCAAAATCAAAACCACAATGAACTGTATCATCTGTTGTCAGTGTGGTCCAAAACATGCTGCAATACAATATCAATAGGCCTAATATAGTTACAATTGGGGAACATTTGAATAGATGCGTTGCAGGTCTATTTAATGTTTGCCCCTAAATTTTCTGCTTGCGCCCCTAAAAATTCTGAGTTAGGGGCGACAGTGCTCCTAGTAAAAAAAGTTAGTCTTGAGCCCTGATATATATATATATATATATATATATATATATATATATATATATATATATATATATTTTTTTTTTAGGGTTATGAACCTGTTACATGCTTCAGTCTCATTCAGCTCATGAGCTTAAAGGGACATTTCTGACGTTTCTAGTTTCTCAGTATTTAACCTGCAATATGTTCAAGGAGCTGAGTTTGATTTACATATTCATTCCTTTTAAAATGTGTGTTTGTCTGTGTGTGTGTCTCTCTCTCTCTGTGTGTGTGTCTCTCTCTCTCTCTCTCTCTTCTCTATGTGTGTGTGTGTGT
>CASHTC010000090.1:0-10000 GCA_949357725.1 Hyperoplus immaculatus
ATAAAAATAGCATTCTTTGCACCGATGGTCTCGTTTGCTGTTACATGTAATGTATGATCATCAGAGGAAACATGAGACTGTTTCAGAAATATCTAAAAGTTCCTCGTAGCACCTTTAAAATGATAAAATCAAAGTGTCGAAAAGCCTGTTTTTATGTTAGACGTAGAGGTTGAAAATGCTTAGAAATGCGACCCGCTTGCTCTCTGTTCTATATGTAAGGGTTAATGCCCGACGAGGTGTCCAGGTATCAGGGGTTAATGGACACCGTGGAGGCGAGAACTGTCCGACGCGCAGCGGAGTTCCTTCACGAAGTCCATTAACCCCTGATACCTGGACACCTCGAAGGGCATTAACCCGCTTATACCATAGTCACCTACTAATAAAAATAATAATTAGACCAATCAGTTATATTTTCATGCCTTTTTGCGATCAAATTAGATTTTTTTTGAACGAAACTAGATTTGTTTCGAACGAATAACAACTTGTTTCCACAGCAACGCCCGAGACCTCGTATAATAACTGGAATACCCATTGCAAACCCATAAGGTTCGTATGTAATGAAAACGTAGTTCAGTACTCCAGTCAATAGGAACTACCAAGGATACGACCTAGCGACGACAGAATTTGGCTGTAATGGTGCGTTCAAATTGTACTGAGAGTCGGACCAAGGATACGAGCAACGGGAGACTGCGGCAGCTGTTAGCAACAGAGCTACTGTTATGCTAGCAAGAAGATACAAAGTCAAAAAACATTGTGCACGCTGTACAAACAGTAAATGTAATCAGCCAATATGTTTAACAACAGTTCCACCGAGCTAACAATGCATTTCCCCCAAAATAAATAACGCATTTCACGGAGAATATGACTGGCGAACATGTGTATTACGGGCTACAGCCTGAAGTTACGTGAGGCAGTGACTGACAGCAGTAGCCTGTGTCCAGATAGACAGTGCAGCCGGGCTTTGGTGGCTACATGTAAACTCAGTTACAAACCTTTTTCAAATTAAACAGGAGTATTACTCACCTTTTTAACGAGATCACCATTGACGTTTAACCAGAGGACATTAAGTTTAGCCACTTTATTGTACTACTATCGTTACTACAGCTCTTGTGTTACGAGCGTCATCCTGTGGTGTCCAGAGGCTATTGCACGGCAGGATATTTTAGGCTTTATAAATCCCTTATCAACACTGTTTAAACAGCGGCGAGCCGGCGACGCATTTAAGTGGACAGAATGTAAACAGTTCCATCTAGGTGTCCATACATCAGGGGTTAATCCACGCCCATGGAATGTTCTCCAGCCAATCAGAATAGAGTATTCACACAGACTATGGTATAATCACAATATAATGTATAAAGACGTTAGAAATCCACATTCTAACAAATAGACACACAGCAACAGACCGACTAAGAAATACACACGCACACACATACCCACAAACACACACACACGCACACACACACACAAACACACGCACACACACACACACACACACACACACACACACACACACACACACACACACACACACACACACACACACACACACACACACACAGACAAATAGAAATATATAAATAATAGGGCTGTCAAATTAACGCGTTAATTTCGATTAATTAATCACAGAAAAATTAACGCGATTAAAAAAATTAACGCAGATTACTCGCACTTCTATAACGCCCTTTGACCCGGTGCAAAAGGGGTGCGGAGCAGCACCTGTAGCTCGCCGGGCCGGGCGCGTGGGTTAAAGGGAGAAAGGTAAAGAGAGAAGCAGGGGAAAGGGGCCGACTCGAGGGCTCTATGGACGGTTTATGGGATGCAGGTAGGTAGGAAGACATCTTACTTAATTAAATTCAATCTTTGTAATTTCAAGCAAATCAGAGGATGTCTGTCAGATGCAGCTGCTATGATGTTTCTGCATTCCATGATACTTTCTCACCAGAACTACTGCATCACCAGCTGGTCCATGTCGGGTTCTACTATCTTAAAACCAGTTAAGCTTCTGTACAAAAAGGCACTTAAAACCCTAGATAAAAAACCTTTCTATTACCATCATTGTAACATCTTAGAGAAATATGATTTACTGAGTTTCGATCATTTCTGTAAATTCTCCTGTGTATGCTTAATTTACAAAGTACTACATGGCCTGGCGCCACCACCACTGCTAGAGTTTATTAGGTACAAACAGACTCGGATCACCAGAGCTGTTGCAAACAGGGACTGTGAGATTCCTTTCAGGAAAACTGCTTTTAGCCATAACACCCTTTCCGTTACCGGTACTGCATTATGGAACACACTACCTCCAACTATAAGGGCATGTGCCACACTGGCCTCTTTTAAGCACAAAATAAAGACATGGCTTACTGATAACCAAACCTGTAACCACATATAACACTGCACTGTATCGGCCCACTTTCTATTGAATTGTATTTCCTTTTTAACCAATACTTATGTTTGTCCTTGCTTTCTATAGAACCTTTTCATGTTATGTATTTATTGTATATCTTTTGTATTGCTTTTACTGTAACATCCACCTGCCTATGGACAACAGATGGAAATTAGCCCCTGGGCTACAATCTGGCACATTTACATGTTGGAATGACTATGTTTATCAATGTGCATTGTCCTGAAATAATTAAATAAATAAATAAATAATTCTCCGCAGTGTCCGTGCATTATTGATTTAGTGGTGCAACAATGTAGGCTAGGTTCAAAACAGTAGGCCTATCTCTCAATCTTCCAAAAAACACTTCTGCTTTTGTGCGTGTGTGTGTGTGTGTGTGTGTGTGTGTGTCAATATTTTTGCCTATGAGTAGGCTGCGAAATGGTGGCAGTGCAGCGCTGTCTGTTGTGGGAGATGGAAAGTCGTAATTTAGTCTGCTTGTTTTTTTGAGAAAATTCGGCGCTAGTTCATGTATAAAGCTGGCTGAGGGGAGGAGATAGAGGTTACGAGAGACGGAGAGCGAGCACGGGCACGCGAGAGAGAGACACAGAGAAACAAACTGTAGTAGGCTATACAGCTGTTTACAAACAGGTTTAAGAGTGTCATATAAGTATGCCATTAACTTAGATTAATTAATCACAGAGCCTGTAATTAATTAGATGAATTGTTTTAATCGCTGGACAGCCCTAATAACTAAGTTTCAGAGAGACGAACGAGTGTAAAGAGAGTGTTTGTCAGATAGTTCAGCGATTGCTTTCTATCATTGTTTTGCTGTCAGTTTTACTGCGCACACACACACACACACACACACACACACACACACACACACACACACACGTCACCATTACTCACAGTGGGAGAACGTCATGTTTAAATTGCTATATATTTTCTCCTTGGCAACAGCAATCTGTCACAGCCCAGATTTACAACAAGACCACACAGTTTAGTTCAGTACAGTCTCTTTGTGTGTGTGTGTGTGTGTGTGTGTGTGTGTGTGTGTGTGTGTGTGTGTGTGTGTGTGTGTGTGTGTGTGTGTGTGTGTGTGTGTGTGTGTGTGTGTGTGTTTGTGCTGGGTCAGAGAATCGAAGGAGAGATTGATCAGAGCAGTGGGCGCTGCTCCAGATTTATGGAGGGATACTTGAACACACATGCACGCACGCACACACACACACACACACACACACACACACACACACACACACACACACACACACACATACTGCCATACTTTTAAAGCCTATAGGAAACCTGCATATCTGGTCGTCGTTTCTGCTTACCCGTTATGACCAAGAACGGATCCATATTCTCTTTTGTACCACAAGCCATAAAAGTTTTAAATCAGTCAGAATAAGCTAGATGTCCAGCTGGCCTGGTCCTGTCCAAAGGTGTATAGTGCATTGTAGTGTGTGATGTATGTTCTTCATGTTATGTCTGTCAGTGTCAGATGTATGGACTATCTGTTGGTGTCATTACGTCTGATGTCATGTCATGAAGTGCGACTGTGCCGCAAACCCAACTGCCCCACGGGGACAATAAAGTTTACTATCCGGTCTGAAATAGTAAATCGTAAACCTGCAGTGTGTTTTGGGTTTTATTTCCTAGCAGATTTTGTAGAAAGTAATTATAATATCCATAAGTACATTTAATTTAGTGCATAATAGCTGAAAAAAAACGTTTTGAATTATTATTTTTTCCTTTAGAAAGGGTCTCGTATTTGTCCACATTTCTGCACATTTTGGACCAAGGCCTAGTGCCGCCATCTTGAAAGTGTCATAGTTGGAATGTCATCAGGTGCATTGTTTAAAATTTAGAATTGTTCTTGTCCTTGAAGGCCACTGTAGCTTCTGTTATTATTCGAAAGGGTTGGGGTTACCCAGGGAGCGTTGCATTCTAGAACTTTGTAGAACTTTCTTGATGATGTCATATTACACGCTGCACCTTTAACTATATGAGATCAAAGATGGATGTCCCAATATGCTTTTATAAAATTATTAATGAAAATAAATAGCTCGTAAATATTTTAAAACTTAGAATCTTGATTTGCACTATAGGTTAAGGTGGGAGGGCAGAGACACCTGTCTGTCTTTGGAATTATGATTTTTTTTTATTTGCAGTGTCTTGAAATTTCTAAAAAATAAAAAAATCTCTCCCTGCAACCTAATCCCTCTCGATTCATAAGCAGTTCCATGTACAAAAAAAAAAATGCCTTCTGGTAGCCTGTAAATATTTATAATGTGTTAGTTGGCCATTTTCAAGCTTTATTAGACAGTACAGAGTTGAAATGGGGAGACAGACAGACAGAGAGAGAGAGAGAGAGAGAGAGGAGAGAGAGAGAGAGAGAGAGAGAGAGAGAGAGAGGGAGGGGGGATGACCTGCAGTAAAGGTCCACGGGTCGGATTTGAAACCCGCGACCACTGCAACGAAGGCCGAAGCCGATATGGTACGCGCTCTATCCACTACGCCACCGGAGCGCCACCAGCTCTGTAAATATTTTAAATTAAATTTTAAGGCATTTTTAAGACGTTTAGTTTTGATAATTATGACGCCTGTCTTAAAAACATATTTTGACCGTGTAAAAAATATAAAATACATACAGTAAGGCTTATTCCAGGTTTTACATAAGCTCTATAGGCTCATTCATTTCCACTGGCCTGGTTTGATTCATTTTTATACTCCACACACACGCACGCACGCACGCACGCACGCACGCACGCACGCACACATACACACACACACACACACACACGCACACACTACTTTTCTGCCTTTGAAAGGTGGAAAACGAAAGAGAGAAATCACTTTTTTTCTGTAGCCTTAAGCAATTGAACTAAAAAGTAAGAAAAGAAAGAGAGAGGGAGGGAGGGAGAAGGAGAGAGAGAGAGAGGGGGGGGATGGGGAGGGAGAGGAAGAGAGGGAGGGAGGGAGAAGGAGAGAGAGAGAGAGGGGGATGGAGAGAGAGAGGGAGGGAGAGAGAGAGGGAGAGAGGGAGGGAGGGAGGGAGGGAGGGAGGGAGAGGGAGAGGGAGAGAGAGGGAGAGAGAGAGAGGGGGAGAGAGAGGGAGGGGGGAGAGAGGGAGGGAGGGAGAAGGAGGGAGAGAGAGGGGGGGGAGGGAGGGAGAGAGACGGGGAGAAAGACAGAGAGAGGCAAGGAGAGAGAGAGGGAGAGAGAGAGGGAGAAAGAGAGAGAGAGTTTTTCCTCCGGGCATTTGGATAAATCTATCAAGCAGACACACCTGCCTGTTCTTCTGAAATAAAGAAATGAGCAAAAGAACTGAATTATTTAAATGTAGCTTTTACTAAAGAGTGTAAGACCAGTGTTGTAAAGCTATAGCGCGTAACTTTTTTCATATATAAATTAGGGCTGTCAAACGATTAAAATTTTTAATCAGATTAATCACAGGATTCTGTGGATTAATCACGATTAATCACGATTAATTTTACCATTCGAAATATGCCCGAAAAAATTTGAATTTTCTCTGTATATTGTTATACGAACGGAAAGATAAAGGACAGAAGGTGGATATGTACATTTAAAATTAGAATTTTTATTAATTGAAAATCCAAACGATGGTTTTAATACTGAAAATACATTTAAATCAAACTAAAATATATACCTCACCATAATACAATTGGTCTGTCTCTTTACTATGTCTTTGGGCAAATATAGGCCTAGAATGGCATTTATTTGGTGAATCTATAGGTTGTGCATTCTTGAATACAACTTGATTACGGTCCGCAGTGTGTCTGTGTGTGTGTGTGCGTGTGTGTGTGTGTGTGTGTGTGTGTGTGTGTGTGTGTGTGTGTGTGTGTGTGTGTGCGCGAACACGTCCTAGGGGACTGTTCATTTGTGCCAGGAAGCCAACGTTATGTTGATGTCTACTCACACACACCTCTGAAAACTGCAGACGTTTGTGTCCTTGCGGGCTCTTAACAGAGCGGACACTGTTTCTCCTCCTGTTGCTCCCGACATCAACTGTCACCCGCGGCAGTTGATTTCATATACTATCTATGCCCCCCGACACAGACGTGACCGTTAGCAGTTTAAAACACGGCATGGGCTAGCGTGCTGTTATGTTTGGCTGTGCGCAGCTACTGATCCTGGGTCAGCCGCAACTTAGAGTGACTGTAGTACAGAGCCGGTGGGATGCACGGGGCGGATCATTCTGCACATGCGTTAATTGCGATAAAAAAAATGAACGCCGATAATTCCAGAAATTAATCACCTTGCGTTAACGCGATCATTTTGACAGCCCTAATATAAACGAATGTCCGTTACATTCAAGCCATCGTCCAAACGAGTTGACACAGAGTTGATTAAGCCTATTACCAGCTCCACAAAACTCTCTCTGTATTTCTCAGTATGGCAGCGTTTACAAACTCAGAATTCCTCATTGGGGGCGACAGAAGTTACGCACTGTAGCTTTAAAACAGCATATACAGTATATACCTCTCAGAATCTCACAAAATTTTTCTAGGTCCGCCTCTGAATGTAGTTGTTGTTGCTAAGGCTTGGATAAAATACAGGTACCTACACACACACACACACACACACACACACACACACACACACACAAAGAGAGCAGTGTATCATCTGTGTTTGTAGCTCAAAGCATCTGAGCCTCCACTCCTTCCCTACATCCTTCCTCTGTAATCACACCCTGTCAGACTGCTCACGGTGTGTGTGTGTGTGTGTGTGTGTGTGTGTGTGTGTGTGTGTGTGTGTGTGTGTGTGTGTGTGTGTGTGTGTGTGTGTGTGTGTGTGTGTGTGTGAAGCATGAGAAAAACCCGAGGATATAAAGTCGAACTAGAGAGAGAGGGAGAATGAATAGTTTGACAGAAGAAAAGAGAAATGGGAGAATGGTAGCGGTGTGTGTGTGTGGGTGTAGCCTGTGTGTGTGTTTGATTTTAATGGCTAAAGGCTTGAGAAACAGCTGGTACGGATGGCAATAAACACACACTCCAATCAGTGTGTGTGATTGTTTGAGCGCAGATGTTTGTAAGTCATTGTAATTATATATTTTTCTCCATTGTGTTTCTTTCCCCATAGTCTGAATGCAAATCTCACCCCCTTTTGGACTAGGAGACTTGCCTTACTGATTTAAAGGTGCAGTCAGTGATTCATTTTTCATTTTCCTTTATTTAACCTCGAAAGATCAATTGAGGGGTGACCCTCTTTTACAATGACGTCGAGAATACAGATACACAATATACAATGAGAATACATAACAAGATTACACACACACACACACACACACACACACACACACAGACAACACAATTTAAAACATTCAGATCAATTGAATGAAAGAGACAATAGCCTAATTAAAACAGTTACAAGTGTAGAGGGGCTGATTCAAAATAATAATTTTAAATTGGTTAACAGTTATGAGTGTATTTATTTTAATTGTATGTTGTAGGCTGTTCCAGGAGTCAGGGGCACTATGGCTAAAAGCGGTTTTACCAAGCTCAGACCGGGCATAGGGGACATATAACATGAGCATGTCAGTTGAGCGGGTTTGATAAAGCCCATCTGAAATAAGCAGCATTTCTGTCAAATAGAGTGGTAGCTTTCCAGTCAGAGCTTTATATATAAAAATGTGCCAATGTGCATCACGTCTCTCCTTAAGGGAGGACCACCCAACCTTTTCATATAAAACACAATGGTGTATATCATAGGTATCTCCTGTGATGAATCTCAAAGCAGAGTGATACACAGAGTCTAGGAGTTTAAGACATGAACGAGATGCATGCCGATAAACTACATCACCGTAATCAAGGACAGACATAAAAACTGCCTCAATAATCCTTTTCCTGCTGAACAACGGGAAGGTGGCTTTGTTCCTATAAAAATATCCAATCTTTTGTCGCCGACGACAGACAAGATTTTTTATGTGAAATGTAAAAGAGAGTTTTTCATCTATCCAGATGCCAAGATATTTATATTCAGTGACTCTTTCAATATGAGATCCATTATTTGTGTAAATAATAAGATCATTAAAATGTGTAATTCTTGCTCTGGAAAAACACATATATTTAGTTTTTTCTGTATTAAGGACAAGCCTGAGATCCACTAGACAGTTCTGCAGGGAGTTAAAAGAGCTCTGTAGGTTCTGAACAGATTGTTGTACTGAATCAGAAATGCAATACAGTACAGTGTCGTCCGCATACAAATGGGCATGGCAGTTTTGTAGTGATGAAACAATGTTATTGATGTAAATTGTGAATAGGACTGGACCCAAAATTGAGCCCTGCGGAACACCATTTGTAACTGTTAAAAACTCAGTTTGGTAGCTTCCCAGTTTTACTGACTGCTGTCTATCAGAGAGATAGTCCCTAAACCAGCTACATGTAGAATAATCAAAACCAATTTCATGCAGCCTCTCTAAAAGCAAATGGTGATCTAAAGTATCAAAAGCTTTTGACAGATCAACAAAAAGTGCTGCACAGTGCATTTTTTTATCGATAGCTGTAACAATGTTGTCTAAGACCAAAGTGACAGCAGATATGGTACTGTGGCCTGCCCTAAAACCAGATTGAAATGGACTCAAAATGGAAGCACTGGATAAAAAGGTTTTCAACTGAGTATTAATGACTGATTCTAGAATTTTTGCCAGGCATGGGAGTTTGGAAATTGGCCTGTAATTATTGAGATCACTTTTGTCACCCCCTTTATGTAATGGAATGACGTGAGCTTTTTTCCAGACTTTAGGAACAATACCGGAGGAGATGGAAAGATTAAAAATATGGGTTATTTGTTTTGATATGATAAGTGCAGAGAGATTTATTGAAAATGGGTCCAAATTGTCCTCTCCCATGTACTTCCTGGGGTTGATGGCAAGAAGCGCATCTACAACAATACTTGTTGGAACTTGAACAAGGCTGAAAAGAGGTGTTTTAGAGACAGGTGGTATGCTATTTTTATTTTTATTTCTGGTGGTGGAAGGCGTAGATACTCCATTGTGAAAGAGTTTACCAGCAGCTATAAAGTGTTTATTGAAAGCTAAACCAATTTCTTTCTGATCATTTAAGGTCTGATCATTTATTTTTAACTGACTGGGAACAGTGCTAGAATTATTTTTGTTATAATTCACAGCCTTCCAAAATAGTGCAGGAGAACGCTTGTTGTCAAAATCACTTTTTGTCAAAATCAGTAAATATCTCCTCACGATCTGCTACCTGGGGCGACTGTGGCTCAGGTGGTAGAGCGGGTCGGCCAAGGATCCAAGGGTTGGCGGTTCGATCCCCGCCCGTCCACCTGTGTCATGGTTGTTGTGTCCTTGGGCAAGACACTTCACCTACCTTGCCTTGTGTGAATGTGTATGACTGCTGTATGTTTGAGGTGGTGGTCTGAGGGGCCGATGGCGCTGAATGGCAGCCACGCTTCCGTCAGTCTGCCCCAGGGCAGCTGTGGCTACTATGGTAGTTTACCACCACCAGTATGACTGTGTGTGAATGAATGGAACCTGGAACCCTGTAAAGAGTCTTTGAGTCACAGAGAAATAAAGGGCTAAATAAATCCTATCAATTATTATTATTATTAATTATTATTATTACCTGT
>CASHTC010000091.1:0-7500 GCA_949357725.1 Hyperoplus immaculatus
AGTTCAATACAGCTTCATATTTCCACCGGTGAAGTAGTTATTTAAGGACAGAGAAGTTCGTCAGGTAATATTAAGAACATGAACGTCAATGGTAAAACATTTCTTGAAAAAACGACTAAATTTAAAAATAATAAGGTTCATATTTGTGTCAAAAAAAAACAATCGGAGAATAAATATTTCAAATGTGTCATTGACATATTACAATGGATAAGAACTTTCACAAACTTGAGCATCAAAAAATTTGGATCTTGTGAAAAGTCGTCAAACAGTTTAGTTATAAATAAATTCATTCATTCATTCATTCCTTTGCCAAGGTGGTTTTTGTACTAATCACACACTTCGCACCCATGAGGAGCGGAGTGTGAGAGTAGCATTTTTTTTAACCTGTCTTTCCCTGTCGTTCTCTTTATCCTTTCCTACTTTAAGGGGCGCAGCGCACGCTAGACGACTCTTCAGTGTACCCCCCCCCCGTCTCCCATGTTTGGTTACTGTCACTCTCTGTCTCTTGGCGGGGTAGAACTGAATCTAGATAGATAGATAGATAGATAGATAGATAGATAGATAGATAGATAGATAGATAGATAGATAGATAGATAGATAGATAGATAGATAGATAGATAGATAGATAGATAGATAGATAGATAGATAGATAGATAGATAGATAGATAGATAGATAGATAAAATACATTCAAGTGAAGGGAATATTCCTGAACATTTCAAAACTTACTTTAAAACAAATTCACAGGTCCACTCCTATTCAACTCGTCAATCTTCAGATCTTCATCCTCCTAAATTTCTTACTTACAGAGGTCAATTTTCAATAAGATTTAGGGGTACCAAATTATGGAATGGCTTCTCCCATCTGGCAAAAAACTGTTCCTCTATAAAATGCTACAAAAGAAACTTAAAAGATCATTTAACTGTTGTTTTGTAATTGCTTTTTTTTATTTAATTTTTTTTATTTTTTTTTATTGTATTGTGTCCATGTCCCCATGTTTTATTTTGATTTACATATGCTCTAGGAATTAATAAATTATGTGTATAAACCAATATTCCCTTCACGGACTTACACACACACTCATACACTTACACACGCACATTTTCTGCTTTTATATTGATGTTATTATTATTGTTGTTATTATATATAATTTGTTATTATTAGTTGTTTATCACTTTAAGTAGTCATATGATTTTTTGTATGTTTATTTTGTGTTTCCAAAGTCATAACACTTTGTGAAATGTTAACATTATTTAGGTGGAGGCTTCAAATAAGCCCATTGGGTTTTCTGCCTCTCCCTGCACTGTATGTTAGAGAGAGAGAGAGAGAGAGAGAGACAGAGAGAGACAGAGAGAGACAGAGAGAGAGAGAGCACTGTATGTTAGAGAGAGAGAGAGAGAGACAGAGAGAGACAGAGAGAGACAGAGAGAGACAGACAGAGAGAGACAGAGAGAGACAGACAGAGAGAGACAGAGAGAGACAGAGAGAGAGAGAGAGAGACAGAGAGAGACAGAGAGAGACAGAGAGAGACAGAGAGAGAGAGAGCACTGTATGTTAGAGAGAGAGAGAGAGAGACAGGGAAAGACAGAGAGAGACAGAGAGAGAGAGAGAGAGAGAGAGCACTGTATGTTATTTGTATTCTTTGCCATTCTTTGTGTATGTTTCTTTTTTAATTGTGCAAATAAAATAAATAAATAAATAATAAATAGATAGATAGATAGATAGATAGATAGATAGATAGATAGATAGATAGATAGATAGATAGATAGATAGATAGATAGATAGATAAATAGATAGATAGATAGATAGATAGATAGATAGATAGATAGATAGATAGATAGATAGATAGATAGATAGATAGAGAGAGAGATAAATAGATAGATAGATAGATAGATAGATAGATAGATAGATAGATAGATAGATAGATAGATAGATAGATAGATAGATAGATAGATAGATAGATAGATAGATCTCTTGGCGGGGTAGAACTGTAAACAGATTATCGTTGTTCTGAAACATGTACAATGACAAAATAAATCATCTTGAATCTTGAATCTTGACCTTGAATCTTCATTCATTAAAAATTGAAGAAAGAAAAGATGTCAATATTTTAAAAAAATATTTTGGAAACAATTCAAGTCAAAGTTAAAAAAGAACTAAATGTTGGTCATCATTTTGCTGTTATCTTTCTGATGTATTATGATGAGAGTGGTGGTTATAACAACAAAATGAACAAGAACACTTACTGTTGATACACACTTTATTATGAATTTTTGTATGTGGGATCTTACTTAAAGAAATAAATTAATATCTGTATGTGAATACCACAGGTGAAACTCGAAAAATTTGAATATCGTTCAAAAGTTCATTTATTTCAGTAATTCAACTTAAAAGGTGAAACTAATATAATATATAGACTCATCACATGCAAAGTGAGATATCTCAAGCCTTTGTTTGTTATCATTTTGATTATTATGGCTTACAGTTTATGAAAACCCCAAATTCAAAATCTCAGAAAATTTAAATAGTACATGAAATCAATAAAAAAGGGATTTTAAATACAGAAATGTCGGCCCTCTATAAAGTATAATCATCCCTATGTTCTCAGTACTTGGTTTGGGCCCATTTTGAATGAATTCTTGCCTCAATTCCAATTAATTTGTTATGATATTCTAATAATATGAGTATCACCTGTAAAAACGATACTATTTATGAATTGTCATAAACAATATCAATAAATAAATTAATCCTATGTGGCCGTAAAAAAAAAGCATGTGGAAGCCAAAGCATATTATTATATCGATAGACAGATAGATAGATAGATAGATAGATAGATAGATAGATAGATAGATAGATAGATAGATAGATAGATAGATAGATAGATAGATAGATAGATAGATAGATAGATAGATAGATAGATAGATAGATAGATAGATAGAAGCCAAAGCATATTAATTCCACTTCTTATTTAACTGCTGATAATTCTATTTCATACACAAATGTATCAGCTTTAAACACCTATTTTAATATGTACAAACTTACATCTATACACATTTTTAGTAGTCAAAATGTAACAAAGCCTTACCAAAAAAAATAGTATAGGCTATACAGTATCTAGAGACATATACATAGTAGATTGTGTTTGTAAATATAATATCATATTTTTCTAAAAAAAGATGGAAAAATTACAGAAATAACCTAAATCAGACTGAACTAAAATGGACAAAAAAAATATAAACAAAGCGGATAAATTTACATATTTTGTAATTTGTTTTTACATATTACATTGTTTGTATGAACACCGGTACACATTTCTAATATTTTAGAATAAAAATAAAAATAAACAGACAATTCTTTGTATAAAACAATAATCAAACTTCAATTAACATCATTCTGTATCAAGTTAATGAGAAAAATTAATTCAAAAAAGCAGCATTAGCATCAGTGAGATTAACATTCTGTTTATGTTGTTCTGTAGCTTTCAAAAATAGCTTTTTTTGTATTTTTTTTTAATCGTATTGTTTGTATAAATAATATTACACAAGATTATATTTTTATTTTGTTATAAATCTTGTCTATAAATCCATTGTCTATAAGTTGGAAAATGGCCGAAAAAAAAATACTAAAATAAAAAAATAGAAGAAGAATCCAGAGAAATATATATGTTGAACTATTTTTTTAAATTGCATTGTTTATATGAATATCAATTACCCATTTATAACATGTGTGAAACTCAGAAGAAAAAATTCATAGATAGAAAGAGCACTTTTCAAAACATGATTACAAAATTGTTATAACCAGGAAAAGGTGTTTTGATAACGTGTACACAAAATCTTAATATTAACATTTTGTCAATTTTTTAAGATTATTTTCTGGCAATTTCAAGCTTCATTAGACAGTACAGAGTTGAAATGGGGAGACAGAGAGAGAGAGAGAGAGAGAGAGAGAGAGAGAGAGAGAGAGAGAGAGGGGAGAGAGAGAGCGAGAGGGGGGGATGACCTGCAGTAAAGGTCCACGGGTCGGATTTGAACCCGCGACCACTGCAACGAAGGCCGGAGCCAATATGGTACGCGCTCTATCCACTGCACCACCGGAGCGCCCCCAACATTTCGTCTATTTTATATTCTTCTAAATCTTGAGTCTATTGTCTATAAATTGCAAAACTTACGGTAATAGTCTAAACTAAACTGAATTAAAAACACCAAAAACCCACAATTTACAACAAAAAAACCTAAATAATCAGTGAAATTTAAATGATCCTTTCTCACTTCTGTAGCTTTCAAAAAATACAGGTGCAACTCATATTATTAGAATATCATGGAAAATTAATCGGAATTGAGGCAAGAATTCATGCAGAATGGGCCCAAACCAAGTACTGAGAACATAGGCATGATTATACTTTATAGAGGGCCGACATTTCTGTATTTAAAATCCCTTTTTTATTGATTTCATGTAATATTAAAATTTTCTGAGATTTTGAATTTGGGGTTTTCATAAGCCGTAAGCCATAATAATCAACAATGTAACGAATAAAAGCTTGAACTATTTAAATTTGCATGTAATGAGTCTATATAATATATTATTTTCACCTTTTAAGTTGAATTACTGAAATAAATGAAGTTTTGCACGATATTCTAGTTTCACCTGTATATTATTATATATATATATGTTACATTTTTAAAAGGAGCACTCTTCAGTTTCAGAGGAGGGGGATCTGTTTACAGTTACTAAACATTTTTTCTCTACATGTAATTCTTAGTATTGAATAATTCTATCATCATAAATTAAAACTAAATGATTTTGAGGAACCTGGAACCAAACGTAAGACTAGAATATGTTTGTAAACTTTAAAAAAGGGCAAGAAATTATAAATAGGAAAAGGTGTTTAAGTCTATGCACTACACCGAACAAAAAAAACCCAAAAAGTACAAGAACAATGAAAAAATTTGTGTTTTGTTCGTCGGCACTATTGGTGGCACATTCAAGCGCCGGAGCTGCTGAGCCAATCACCTCTCGGGGTGTGTGTGTCTGTGTGTGTGTGTGTCTGTGTCTGTGTGTGTGTGTGTGTGTGTGTGTGTGTGTGTGCCCTGTCACCCCGCATCATCCCGGGTCAAAGGCCGCGCCTCCCAATTAGTGGACCAGCGAGTGCCTCACTAACCCCCCCCCCTCGCAAAACTCGCCCAAAACTCCCACAATTCAACCGGACATTGAACTAACCATCGGCAAGGCAGTGCTACTAACAGCACCTTGTACTTAGAGCATACACTGTGTTTTTATCGTGTATTTTAAATTGTTTAGTGTCGCGAAAATGTCGAGAATTTAAAAAAAACTTATTTTGCGCGCCCGCTGTTTTGCTAGCATGTTGTTAGTTGCGAGTTGGGCGCCGCTAACTGTTCACCCTTGTAATCAGATCATGCCATGCTCAAGGGCCAGGGACAATGACATGCAAATTCTAATTAAATGTGCAGCAGTGTAGCGCGGCCCTGCCTGTCTCCTTTGATGGTTTGATGGTTAGCGGGGAACCCTTTCATACCCTCCTAATGCCTCCTGACAGCCCCCTTCCTAACACACACACACACACACACACACACACACACACACACACACACACACAGCCCCCTTCCCAACAGAATATGTGACAAACTTCTCGATTCAACATTCAACTGACGGGGAGATGTTTTAACTCTGCTCGCCCCGGGGCGGCCTTGGCAAGCGCTCAACCGCCAAAGAACAATCCCCAGCAGAACCTATGACCCAGTTGACCAGTGGTCCCCGTGTGTGTGTGTGTGTGTGTGTGTGTGTGTGTGTGTGTGTCTCTGTGTGTGTGTGTGTGTGTGTGTGTCTCTGTCTGTGTGTGTGTCTCTGTCTGTGTGTGTGTGTGTCTCTGTGTGTGTGTGTGTGTGTGTGTGTGTGTGTGTGTGTGTGTCTCTGTGTGTGTGTGTGTGTGTGTGTCTCTGTCTGTGTGTGTGTGTGTGTGTCCAGTGGTCCCCTCGTGTGATAGCCTCAATGAGCTCTATGGAGCTGCTCTTTGTCTGGCGCTAAGCAGGCTAACTGCCCGGTGCATTTTATGGTAATTAAACACTCCTTCGGCCCCTTTGAATACACATACAAACAGGGGGATTCGGTGTATGTATGTGTGTGTGTGTGTGTGTGTGTGTGTGTGTGTGTCTCTCTCTGTGTGTGTGTGTGTTGTGCAGGTGCGTTTGTATTGAGGACGTTCCCACCGACATGGCCCGGCGCCTACAGACACTCATTAGCTCATGACAATAAGGGACAGGGTGCAACCGGGAAATTTTTCTTTTTTTGTTTTATTAAAAATCTCATTAGTTCCTTGGGACAAAGGGCCCGGGATGACCCCATTGGTGGCCCTGTTATCTGAATATGCTTTTATATAATGGGGCGGGTAATTGTGAGCTAGGCGCCGGGCTGCTTGGAGCGAGCTCGGCGTGAAAGGGGAGCTAAAGAGAGTTGGCCTCTCTGTGGACAGCTGACCTGATGATAACAGGACACACACGGGGAGGGAGGGGAGGGAGGGGTGGGTATTTTTTCGCTTGTTTTTTTCAACTGATAAAAGCATGATTGATAACTGATGGTCTAAGAAGTATTAAAAGCAAGACACCGTACACTTTTTTTTTTTAATACTCTGAACCAAAAATCTCAACTTCAACTAAACTTTCCATGATCATTCTCAGCACTATTCTGAAGGGTTTTTTTATTTTTTTTAACCTTTATTTCTACAGGTAAATCCCATTGAGACCGAAGACTCTTTTGCAAGGGAGACCTGTTTTCCTTTCCCACGTTACCATTCACACACACATTCATACACCGATAGCAGCAGGCTAACTATCGACATTCACACGAGGCAAGGTGGGTGAAGTGTCTTGCCCAAGGACACAACAACTATGACACAGGTGGCAGGGCGGGGATCGAACCTCCAACCTCCAGCTTATCACAGAAGGATTTGTTTGTCATATTTCTGATCATTTTGTTCTTTGTGTGTTGACCTCAACATAAAGCGTCTTTTTTTTTTTAAGCCCAAATCTATTGTGTAAAAACGTTGGACCCTTACTGTACAGTTGTGTTCAAAATAATCGCAGTGTGTCTAAAAAATGTAGTAAAGATCAAAATCAATCTTATCATAGCTTTTATTTCCAAACAAGCAAATGGGACATCGCACATTCGCTTCCAACTCCACTTTGGTCAAATGTTTCTTGTTTGGAAATAATAAAAGCTATGATAAGGGTTTTGATCTCTACTCAATTTCTTAAACACACTGCTATTATTTTGAACGCAACTGTATATGTGCTCACATCTTGGAGCGAGCTCGGCGTGAAAGGGGAGCTGAAGAGAGTTGGCCTCTCTGTGGACAGCTGACCTGATGATAACAGGACACACACGGAGAGAGAGAGAGAGAGAGAGAGAGAGAGAGAGAGAGAGAGAGAGAGAGAGAGAGAGAGAGAGAGAGGGGTTTTTTTTGCTTGTTTTTTTCGACTGCATACAAG
>CASHTC010000091.1:12500-17524 GCA_949357725.1 Hyperoplus immaculatus
GAATACTTCACCCATATGGACCCGGCGTAGAAAATAGCCCACAAGGAAAATTAATCTTGAACCGCCATTTTCAACAACACACAATATCAACATCCAATCAATAGCAATATCCCCAATAATAATAATAATAATAATGCTAAATTGTTATCATCACCGCGGTATCGATAAGCAAGGCAAGTTTATTTCTATAGCACAATGCAGACACAAGGCCACTCAAAGTGCTTTACAGAGGCATGAAATACAACAAGATTAAAATACATCAAGGTTGCGTTCCGAATCGCATACTTTCTACTATATAGTATGTAGAAAAAAGATTTAGGATGTCCCGATTCTTGTGGCCAGATTTAGGATGGTTAGAAGATGTCCTACTTCATGCGGCCATGATTGTTAGTGTTGAAAACTGCATCCTATTTGGGCGATTCTGACCCACAATCCAGTGTGCTCGTGAAGTGACGTCACATCGACAAAGCCTCCGTATGAAAACAAACGGGGATGAGACGGATATAAAAGCAAGAGGCAAGATCAAGGTGCAATGTTATGATGAAATAAGAGAGTAAAAGTATGTCCCAATAGTATGCCTACTGCATCCTAACTAGATTCTTTTTATCGTCGGATGTAGTATGTAGAATAGAAAAAAGAATGAGTATGACATTCGGAATGCAACCCAAGTATAGAATAGACATTAGAAAAGTGAATGAGTAATATGACTTTAACCGGTTTCCGTGGGACTCTAACCAGCTGTGTAAACCAAACAGGATAGTTTAATTTATCAAATCATCCTCAATATCAGCTTTGTAAATGATCACTTAACCTGTCTATTGACACACTTTGAGAAACCCTGCGTTCCAATCCACCATACTTCCCTACTATTTAGTACGCCAGAAAAAGATTTAGGATGTCCCAATACATGCACGTCAATTGTAATATGGTGAAAATACATAAATGCCCCACTAACTCCAATAGCATTTTGGAGTATTCATCTTAATTCTTGACATTTCTCGACATAATGAAAAAAAAAATCTTCCTTATCTGATTTTTTTTTTCTCTCCTGTCTGTGGCCCTAAAACTCTTCTGTACTTTAGTATGTAGTGTAGTAAAAAGACTAAAACTCTTCTGTACTTTAGTATGTAGTGTAGTAAAAAGACTAAAACTCTTCTGTACTTTAGTGTAGTAAAAAGACTAAAACTCTTCTGTACTTTAGTATGTAGTGTAGTAAAAAGACTAAAACTCTTCTGTACTTTAGTATGTAGTGTAGTAAAAAGACTAAAACTCTTCTGTACTTTAGTATGTAGTGTAGTAAAAAGACTAAAACTCTTCTGTACTTTAGTATGTAGTGTAGTAAAAAGACTAAAACTCTTCTGTACTTTAGTATGTAGTGTAGTAAAAAGAAAGAGTATGTGATTTGGAATGCAGGTTAAAGCTTGTCATTTCACAGCTAGTTGTCTGACTCCCTCTTGAGGTGTTAAAGGAATACTTCACCCATATGGAAACGGCGTTCTATCATTATAAAATCACTATTATAATATAATGAATGAGGTTTTTCTTCCCTCAGTCTTCCCTTGGCCCAGCTGTCCTGGTAATCCTAACCCTAAATGTTCCAATGTGTGATGTCACGCATGGGAAAATGTAGGGTTAGACAGTGAGACCATAAAAACACTCTTTCTGCCTTTTCTCAGGCTAGGATGAACCGATTTCTAAAATGTTTGCACATTTATACTACATAGGATCTCAGAGTTCAATACACCTTCATATTTCCACCGGTGAAGTAGGTCTTTAAAGGTAAACTTCCTCCAAAATTATAGAAGAAGATATACATTTGCTCTATATATAACTAAATTAAATTACTTGAAAGTTTTAAAATATAAATATACAAATTAGTCGTAGATGTTAGCAGCGGTCTCTCTTCAATTCCAAAAAACAGACACAAATGTTCAGTTTGCTGAGATATTTATTTACACATTTAACTAGTGGCCATTATATGAAAAGAAATAACAATGTATATTACAGTTTATGTACATCACCGAATAAGGCATTATGAAAAAAAAAAAAAAAAACTGTACACTTAATTTTCAAAATAAGGCAAAAAATAATAATAATAAAATGCTTTAAATGAATTTAGACAAAAGTACAAAATAAAACGTATGCGATTTAAAGACAGTGAAGGAATCTCACATTGATCTCATGTTAAATCTGTAGCTTTCATTGATAGAATGGAGTGAAAACAAGGAATTCTGGGTAAATTTAATACTGAGTTATGGAGAGCGTATTGCACTTTAAATGTGAGTACGAGTACACACACACACACACACACACACAGACGTCTTTGCTATTTTTCATCTTCAACACATTTGTGCGTCCAGAAAAAAATTATGAAAAAATTATATTTCACTTTTTCAATAGTGGAAAAACCGTTCAATTTAGACAGAAAGTTAAAATGAAAATATGTCATAATTTAACCTTTGTATATATTTTTTTTAAACTCACTTTCACTGTCACTTAGTGTTGTAAAAACTACAAATTTGTTACATTAATACTGGAATAAAATCTTCATCTTCATTTAAAAAACATGTAGATCATTTAAAAAAAAATAAAAAATAAAGTATGGTGGCTCACACGTGGTTGTGTTTAATTTAACACAAATTTAAATATAGTTTCCCCTTTTACTAAAACATTTTAAACTTGATTATGGTCAAAAAAAAAAAAAATTTTAAAATTGATTTATTTTGGCAATTCAAAAACGGGAGTGTGTTAGTCGTGCACAGACGTCATCACTTTAAGAATATATTTTAAAGAAACGGTACATTTTTTAAATAACACAATAAAAACCCCAGAAGTGTTGAAAATAAAGATTGAGAGAGTGTCACTGTCACAACGGTCTGTATTTAGAAAAAACAGATTTAAAATATTGAAGATGGATTCATGTAAATTATCTATTACCTGCAAATAGACATAATACAAGTGAATTATTCCATGATGAATCAGCTAACAAGACTTTTAATTTACTTGGAACTGTTTTTATTATTTTAATTGAAAACTGTTTTTTTCTGATTTTATTTGATGACAGCTTTTTATCATTTTGATTTCTGTCTATATGTTGTGAGTGTATTATTGTGAGTGAACATGTAACGTGTTGCTGCCTCTTGGCCAGGACTCCCTCGAACAAGAGCTTTTTAAATCTCAATGGGACTTTACTGGTTAAATAAAGGTTAAATATTTTTTTTTTTTTTTAAAAAGACGCTTGCTCTGTTTTAATGCTTTTGAATAGCTTGTATTTAGGGTCGTTGCACTGAAGTGTAGTAAGTGTAGCTTAAAGGTGCAGTGTGTAATGTGACATCATCAAGAAAGTTCTACAAAGTTCTAGAATGCAACGCTCCCTGGGTAACCCCACCCCTTTTGAATAATAACAGAAGCAACAGTGGCCTTCAAGGACAAGAACAATTCTAAATTCTAAACAATGCACCTGATGACATTCCAAAAACATGGATTCCTCCATAAGACCTGCCTGCTCAATGTACAAAATGTAATAGTAATATTTGTAATTCTCTGCTCAGGAGGATAATTCAGATTATTGGCAGAGGTGATTTTACACCATATTTATGAATGAGGATATTGATTTTAGCTAATAAATTACTTAAAATGTTACACAGTGTCCCTTTAAAAAAAAAAAAAAAAAAACTTGCTGAAAAATGCTGAATTATTTCTGTGACGAACGGAGTGTTGGGAGTGCGAGTTAACGGCTTTTACGCATCGTGATTCGGGAACACATTGAAATATTGAAATAGCCAAATTCACATTAAAGTTAGTGTAGCGCACTTTTAAATAATGTTATTGTTTCATCAGTAATAAGAGGTCGTTCAATTAGGAGTCACACCAGTTCACTTCTGCCCGCCATGTTGTGAGGCATCAGACATCAGTCAGGCACCAAAATATTTTTAGAGTTTTGAGTTGTTATTCCAACTTCAACATGACTTTTCTCAATCGGAAATTTGTTTTTCCGATATGTCCGACAGCACTTGAACTCAGCAGGAGATCTTAAAGGGGCACTGTGTAACATTTCAGCTAAAATCAATATCCTCATTCATAAATATGTCCTCATTAGTGTAATATCACCTCTGCCAATAATCTGAATTATCCTCCTGAGCGGAGAATTACAAATATTACTATTACATTTTGTACATTGAGCAGGTAAGTCTTATGGAGGAATCCATGTTTTTGGAATGTCATCAGGTGCATTGTTTACAATTTAGAATTGTTCTTGTCCTTGAAGGCCACTGTAGCTTCTGTTATTATTCTAAAGGGTTGGGGTTACCCAGGGAGCGTTGCATTCTAGAACTTTGTAGAACTTTCTTGATGATGTCATATTACACACTGCACCTTTAATGTTACAACTTTATTTTAGACAACCGGGAGTGATGAGTTTTTAGCGTAAAGTTTGATCTCGTTTGAAGGAGTTTTGAATTTTTTCTCTACCGAACCTAACCATTCATTTGACTGATTCAGTGAACGAACACACACACACACACACACACACACACACACACACACACACACACACACACACACACACACACACACAGTTTGAATACTGTCTTCTGGTTGGTTCAAACCCTTACAGTAACACTTAACTGCTATGAATCATGATGCAAGAAACATTTTCACCAAAGAAACAAAATGGAAGCCTGGAAAAGCTTGTTTCCTAATTTGTTTTCATTGTATCGACACAATCTGGGTTTCTCTGCATCACATGACTTTGCACGACTAAGTGTGGAGGAGTGTCAAAGTGGCATTTAGTTAGCTACTAGTTTGACTGAGAATTTTTTTTAAATAAAAATAAAAAAAATAACTCGCTTTATTAACATTCCTACCAGTGCTGAATTGTTTTCAGTGACTTTTCTGCATTAAAGCTGGGGTGGAGGATTTGGGGAGAAAATGGCAGTTGGGATAGAGATTCGAAATCCAAATACCTCAACCGCTCCACTTGTTCTCTTTGGTCCCTCCCCTTTGGTCCCTCCCTGACACGCTCT
>CASHTC010000093.1:0-17500 GCA_949357725.1 Hyperoplus immaculatus
ATATAAATAACAGTGACCTTGACCTTAACCCCCCTGTTGTAGAAGAGGGCTTTAAAATTCTGTCTGACCAACAGATAGTCAGTCCTGTCGGGGGCTGACCATGCAGGTCTGAAGCTTTACACTCTGTGACTCTGTTGTCTTCTCTTATTATTTTATTTTATTTGCTTCTTTTATTCGCTTTTAAATGTTTTATAATGTGT
Source organism: Hyperoplus immaculatus (assembly GCA_949357725.1). Lineage (NCBI taxonomy): Eukaryota > Metazoa > Chordata > Actinopteri > Uranoscopiformes > Ammodytidae > Hyperoplus > Hyperoplus immaculatus. The sequence continues at coordinate 201 of CASHTC010000093.1, forward strand.
TTTATGTATTCTAATCTTGCCCCTGTAAAGCACTTTGAGTGGCCTTGTGTCTGAATTGTGCTGTAGAAATAAACTTGCCTTGCCTTATTGTATTATGTAATTCCATTCTTAGATTCTCTGTGAGTTTATCTTCTATTACAGAATGTCGAAATATAACATTTCCTCGACAGTTTCAACACTAAAAATCTCGTTCGGATCTAGCAGACATCCGGGTCTTTCTAACCATCCTAAATCTGACCACAAGAATCGGGACATCCTAAATCTGTTTTCTACCAAACTAAATAGTAGAAAGTATGGGGACTGGAACACAGGGGTTGACAGGGGATTTACATAGGTATTGATAAAGCTTACTGAGACTTTAATGGGGGGGGGGGTGGGGGGTTGGGACACAGGTGCGGACCCAGGGGGTGGGTGGGGGGGGGGGGGGAACACAGGTGCGGACCCAGGGGTGTCTGAAAGTTATCCCCGGAGGGATGACCACTAAATCACAAAAGCGACTAGCTGAACGCACACACAAGTAAAACAGTTTCCTTTGCAACAACCTCTCACTACCTCTAAAGGTGAGACAATGAGCAGCATAGAGCACTGGGGTCTCAGGGCAGGGCAGGGCAGATATCACACACACACACACACACACACACACACACACACACACACACACACACACACACACACACACACACACACACACACACACACACACACACACACACACACACACACACACACACACACACACACACACACACACACACACACACACACACACACACACACAGGGGTCTCAGGGCAGATATAACCTCCTCACACCTGGGCTCAATCAGCCAATCAGTGCCACACACACCTGATTGCAGTGAGTGAATCAGTCACCACCGGGGGATTTGATCTTTGAAAACAGGCCACGCACGCACTTACACACACACACACACACACACACACACACACACACACACACACACACACACACACACACACACACACACACACACACACACACACACACACACACACACACACACACTGCAACACACACACACACACACACTGCAACACACACACACACACACACTGCAACACACACACACACACACACACTGGTAGATTTTTTCTGCTGTCTTCAGGCTTGTTAAATGCAGACGGTCCCTAACCCGCCCTTGGCCCCGCCCCTGGCCCCGCCCCCTTTAGGTCAGAGAGTATAAAGCCCCGTCAGAGCGGCAGACGGACACTTTCCACTTCAGTCGGACAGTCAGACGGACACGCGCGCGCCTCGTCTCTCAAACACAGGTACGCTCTTACTTTGGTAACATCACACTGTCTTACTTTGAAGGGCTGGGGTCGTTGTGTTAAATACTAAATACTGTCCGAGGTTAAATCGTATGTAACTGGCTTTCTGCATGGGTTACCACTCAGCAACATATTTTCCTCTTAATGTATCGAATAAATTAACAATTTAATTAGTTCTTCAATATGTTTTTAATTAATAAAGACGTGAATACTTTGATATGTTATGTGACAAACTATGTAAAGACTTGACAAATTATTCAAAAATAATTCTGATCTTGATGTGCAACTAAACCCTTATTGCACCTTGTTTATGGCCTGTATTCCCCATGCAGACATGCAGGATTAAATGCTTTTTAAACAGTGATCCACTATGCTGCATTGACATGGATTTAATGGGTTGATTGGGTGTTTAATTAAGAAGAAAAGATTCAATACTTTCAAAATAAAATGTGAGTGTTGAGTAAAACCTGAAGGTCAAAGTTTAGAAATCTGACAAACAGTTCAAAGTCCAGAACTCAGTCTGAGAACAACACACACACAGAGAGAGACACACACACACACACACACACACACAGAGACACACACACACACACAGAGAGAGACAGAGACACATGCACATACATACGCACACACACAGAGAGACATACGCACACACACAGAGACACACACACGCACACACAGAGACACACACACGCACACACAGAGACACACACACGCACATACAGAGACACACATACGCACACACAGAGACACGCACGCACACAGAGACACGCATGCACACACACACTCGCATGCACATACACACAGACGCACGCACACACAGAGACACGCACACAAGCAGCCACGCACACACCGACACACAGAGAGAGAGAGAGAGAGAGAGAGAGAGTTTTAGCAGTTGCAGTATTAGGAATATTTTCAGTTTGAGTAAGGCTCTTTACATGTCCAGTTACTGTGTGTCTTCGCTCTCTGAGATGTACTTTGTCCCTGTGTGTGTGCCTGCGTGTGTGTGCCTGCGTGTGCGTGTGTGTGCCTGCGTGTGTGTGTGTATATGTTTAGATATAACTGACCAAGGCCATGCAGACAAAGCTTTGAAAGTTAAAATTTATTTAAAAATCAATTCTAAATTTGACTACTGTTGCTATGATATGAAGGGGTGTGTGTGTGTGGTACAGTAAAGGCCATTGGGGGTTTCAAGTGTACCGTAATCAAATCACCCAGCTGTTGTTCCTCTTGTTGGTATGTTGAACCTCTGACCTATCACACACACACACAGTTACATAACCCACTCATACATAAAGGGCAGTCGGGTTGTAGTCAGTATTGGGTTTAAGGCTACTTTTTCAAGAAATGTTTGACAGTTTAGTTGATGTAAGTGCTTTAGAAGTTGAGATTTGTGGTTCAGAGTGTTGAAAAAAATCTAATGTTGAGATAATGTCCGTTAAAGATGGTTGTATAGGAGAAATATACAGACGCAAACAGACAAGGTTTTAGTTAAATTGATAAGATGCATCCATTACAGTGTGACCGTTAGTTATCAGACAGACACTAATACAGTTTCACTCACAAATTCAGACAGACCAACCCTCCCTGCGTTCCATACTACATCCAATGATAAAAATAATCTAGTTAGGATGCAGTAGGCATACTATTGGGACATACTTTACTCTCTTATTTCATCCTAACATGGCTCCTTGATCTTGCCTCTTGCTTTTATATCTGTCTCATCCCCGTTTGTTTTCATACGGAGGCTCCGTCGATGTGACGTCACTTCACGTGCGCACTGGATTGTGGGTCAGAATCACCCCAAATCTTGGCCGGATGAAGTAGGACATCCGGGTACTTCTAACCATCCTAAATCTGGCCACAAGAATCAATCAATTCTACCAAACTAAATGGTAGATAGTATGGGGACTGGAACACAGACAGACAGACAGACAGTGGAGGGATCTTCAGTTATCAGACAGAAGCTGATACGGTTTCACTCACAAATTCCTTCTTAAATGTCATGAACATTTATAAATGACTTAATCTTCAATGTGACCTCTGTGGAAAGGCCACACACACACCCACACCCTTCTGTCTAAAGGCCAGAGGGTTCACTGCAGACTGTATTAATAGCTCTCCTTGGGGGGGGGGGGATATGGAAGGGGATCAGGGACAAACATCAGAGGAGGAAGTTTGAGTTTTCATTTTGCACAGAAGTCGAATAAAGTTCCTTCTGAAAAGTTTGAGATTCTGACGCTTCAGAAGTTTATCTACCAGACATTTAGCTCAGGCTTTGATAGGCAAGGCAGGTTTATTTCTATAGCACAATTCTCTCTCTCTCTTTCCCTCTCTCTCCCCCTCTGTTTCTGTCTCTCTCTCTCCCTCCCGCTCTGTCTTTCTCTCTCTCTCGCTCTCTGTCTCTCTCGCTCTCTGTTTCTCTCTCTCTCCCTCTCTATTTCTCTCTCTCTCCCTCTCTCTGTTTCTGTGTCTCTCTCTCTCCCTCCCTCCCTCTCTCTTCCCCTCTGTGTGTCTCTCTCTCTCTCTCTCTGTTTCTGTCTGTCTTGCTCTCTCTCCCTCTCTCTTGTTGTCTCACACACACACTCTTCCACAGATAAGGGGAATCTGTCCCCCCCTGTGTCTGTCTGCATGGTAGTCTCTCCCTCGCTCCTTATTGGTCAAAGCAAACAGAGCTCAGCGATTGGCTGTTTGGAGGGGAAAGGGGAGGGGCTTAAGATAGGGGACAGACAGACATCATGGCGTTACACAGAATCTCTGCAGCAGGTCTGACACACACACACACACACACACACACATATTCACACACTTAAACACATGCACACACACTTAAACGAACACACACACACACACATATTCACACACTTAAACACATGCACACACACTTAAACGAACACACACACACACACACTTTTCTGAAGGTCACTGTTCAGCTGTTCGTTGTGTTTGACACATTTTGATGGTTTTTGTTCTGGAACATTGTGTCGTTTAAAAGATGATGAAACATGAAAAACAGAAATGTCCTCTCTCCTCGGCTGCAGTATGACATGTTTAATATCTTAGTCTCTGCTCCAAATAATCATTTATATTTAGCATTCATTAATCAGTGAGTGTATGAATGGGTGAATGTGCTAAGAAATGTAAAGCGTTTTGGGGCTGAGAAAATCAGCTAAAAAGCGCTTTGTAAGTCAAGTGTATTTACCATTTGTGTCTATCAGTCATTAATGTCAACAGTGTATTAACATAACTCGTGTGTGTCTCTCTCTCGCTGTGTGTCTCTCTCTCTCTGTCTCTGTCTCTGTCTCTCTGTGTGTGTGTGTGTGTGTGTGTGTGTGTGTGTGTGTGTAGTCAGGATGTCGATCACTAAGATTCACGCCAGGGAGATCCTGGACTCCAGGGGAAACCCAACAGTGGAGGTCGACCTCTACACCGCCAAGGGTGAGACGTCTGTCTGTACTTTATAAAACATATTGGAGTTTTGGAGAATTTTAAAAATCTCTGGTTTACTCACTTGTGTACAGTCTATTTTTCTATCTTTCTTTTATCGATATAACTATAAAATAATCCATTTTAATCTAATAAAATATGTAATTATAAAAATGAACTGATTTTTAAAAGAAAATATATTCACGAACTGCAGTTTATTTACATTTTATTTTAACTTTTTTGTAATAAACAAAACATTTAAATCTGTCTCTCTGCCTGTCTCCCTGTCTGTCTCCCTCCCTCCCTGCCTGTCTCCCTTCCTACCTGTCTGTCTGTCTCCCTCCCTGCCTGTCTCTCTCTCTGCCTGTCTCCCTCCCTCCCTGCCTGTCTCCCTCCCTGCCTGTCTGTCTCTCTCTCTGCCTGTCTCCCTCCCTCCCTGCCTGTCTGTCCCTCAGGTCTGTTCAGAGCAGCCGTTCCCTCCGGTGCCTCTACTGGAGTCCATGAGGCTCTGGAACTCCGTGATGGAGACAAGACGCGCTACCTGGGAAAAGGTGAGACACACACACACACACACTGAGACACGCATGCACTGAGAGACACACACACACTGAGACACACACACACTGAGACACACACACTGAGACACACACACACACACACACTGAGACACACACACTGAGACACACGCACACACACTGAGACACACACACACACACTGAGACACACACACTGAGACACACACACACACACACTGAGACACACACACTGAGACACTGAGACACACACACACACACTGAGACACACACACACACACTGAGACACACACTGAGACACACACACACACACACTGAGACACACACACACTGAGACACACACACTGAGACACACACACACACACACACTGAGACACACACACACACACTGAGACACACACACTGAGACAGACACAGACACACACACACTCTCTCAGTCTAATCTGTTGTTATTCTCTCTCTAGGCACAATGAAGGCTGTGGACCATATCAACAAAGATATCGCCGCCAAGCTCATCGAGAAGGTAACAGACCGACAGCAGTCTCTCCCTCTCTCTGTCTGTTTGTCTCTCTCTCTCTCTACTTCTGTCTGTCTGTCTCTCTCTAGCTCTCTTTCTCTCTCTCTCTACTTCTGTCTCTCTCTCTCTACTTCTGTCTGTCTGTCTCTCTCTCATCGAGAAGGTAACAAACAGACCAACATCACTGTGGCAAATTAACTGTTTGTTTTTATTGAACGAAAATCTCTCTCTCTCTCCAGAAATTCAGCGTTGTTGATCAGGAGAAGATCGACAAATTCATGCTGGAACTCGACGGAACTGAGAACAAATGTAAGAGTCTGTCTGCCTGCCTCTATTGTAGCAATGTCAACATAAACTCAAAGGATTTAATGTAGCTAGAGGATCTGTCAGTGTGTGTTCATTCTAGCGCCCCCCTGTGGACTGAAGCGGTAGTGTTTTATCAGTATTATACAGGTAATGACATGTCAGAAGGGTTAAAGAACAAGAACAATGGAAAAAAAACAGAAAATAGTTTCTTCTTCTTCAATTTAAATCACTTTTATTTTAATTGAAGCTATGCCTGTGTTCCAATCCCCATACTTCCCTACTATTTAGTATGCCAGAAAAAGATTTAGGATGTCCCAATACATGCAGGTCAATTGTAGTATGCTGAAAATACATAAATGCCCCACTAACTCCAATAGCATTTGGAGTATTTGTCTCATTTCTCGACATAATGAAAAAAAAACATCTTCCTTATCTGATTTTTATTTTTTCTCTCCTGTGGCCTTAAAACTCTTCTGTACTTTAGTATGTAGTGTCGTAAAAAGACTAAAACTCTTCTGTACTTTAGTATGTAGTGTAGTAAAAAGACTAAAACTCTTCTGTACTTTAGTATGTAGTGTAGTAAAAAGACTAAAACTCTTCTGTACTTTAGTATGTAGTGTAGTAAAAAGACTAAAACTCTTCTGTACTTTAGTATGTAGTGTAGGAAAAAGACTAAAACTCTTCTGTACTTTAGTATGTAGTGTAGTAAAAAGACTGAAACTCTTCTGTACTTTAGTATGTAGTGTAGTAAAAAGACTAAAACTCTTCTGTACTTTAGTATGTAGTGTAGTAAAAAGACTAAAACTCTTCTGTACTTTAGTATGTAGTGTAGTAAAAAGACTAAAACTCTTCTGTACTTTAGTATGTAGTGTAGTAAAAAGAACAAGTATGTGATTTGGAAAGCAGGGTATGAATGGTATACTACTTGTTGGTGCTAATGCTATCCTGTGTGTGTGTGTGTGTGTGTGTGTGTGTGTGTGTGTGTGTAGCTAAGTTTGGAGCCAATGCCATCCTGGGTGTGTCCCTGGCTGTGTGTAAGGCCGGAGCAGCAGAGAAGGGCGTTCCCCTCTACCGTCACATTGCTGACCTGGCCGGGAACAAGGAAGTCATCCTGCCAGTCCCCGTGAGTCTCACACACACACACACACACACACATGCGGGGACATTGGGACATGGCGTACTCTACTCTACAGGTTTCTAAGGACATTGTTTAAACTACAGGTAGATGTTAAGCAGAAAATAAAAAGTCAACGAGGTGTCATGTAGGTCCCTTCAGTACTGTTATATAGTCCAGGAAAGGCTGACATATCTGTTTAAACTTCTGTGAGGTGTCATGTAGGTCCCTTCAGTGCTGTTATATAGTCCAGGAAAGGCTGACATATCTGTTTAAACTTCTCTGAGGTGTCATGTAGGTCCCTTCAGTGCTGTTATATAGTCCAGGAAAGGCTGACATATCTGTTTAAACTTCTCTGCTTTCCCTGAAATCTCAGAACAGATTTTCTCCATATATAAAGTTCTAGAGAACTCCATGAGCCACATATCAAAGCAGGGGGCTGGGCGTGGTGCATTTTAAACCAAGTTGACAAGTAAACCTTTGGCCAATTTAAACAGACTATCCTGGATCTGCCAAACTCTACTTGTAACTGTTTTAATTAGACTATATTGTACTTTATTCCTTTTAATTGCTGCCACGCTTCACCACTTTGTAAATGTTTCAATTGTTTTTTTTTTTCCTCTTCACTTGTGTATTTGCATTGAATATGTTGTATGTATTGTTGTTTTGAACTCGACATCATGGTAAATGAGGGTCAGCCCTCAATTGGTCTCTCGAGGATAAATACAAGTTAAATGAAATGAAAAGTTCTTCTTCCACACACACACACACACACACACACACACACACACACACACACACACACACACACACACAGAGAGGTAAACATTCCATTGTGCTCTTGTCTTTCAGGCCTTCAACGTGATCAACGGAGGCAGCCACGCTGGAAACAAGCTGGCCATGCAGGAGTTCATGATCCTGCCAGTAGGAGCCGCCAACTTCCACGAGGCCATGAGGATCGGAGCTGAGGTAAGTCTGTCTGTGTCTCTGTCTGTCTGTCTGTCTGTCTGAGGATCGGAGCTGAGGTAAGTCTGTCTGTGTCTCTGTCTGTCTGTCTGTCTGAGGATCGGAGCGGAGGTAAGTCTGTCTGTCTGTCTGTCTGTCTGTGTCTCTGTCTGTCTGTCTGAGGATCGGAGCTGAGGTAAGTCTGTCTGTCTGTGTCTCTGTCTGTCTGTCTGTCTGAGGATCGGAGCTGAGGTAAGGCTGTCTGTGTCTCTATGTGTCTGTCTGTTTGAGGATTGGAGCTGAGGTGAGGGACTGGCACATTCACTGTTTTAATGTCCTGTCATTTTAAAATAAATCCAGTGTTAATACCCAGCCTAGGCTCTGTGAACTGGCATGTTGCTATAGCTACAGTGTTAATACCCAGCCTAGGCTCTGTGAACTGGTATGTTGCTAGCTACAGTGTTAATACCCAGCCTAGGCTCTGTGAACTGGTATGTTGCTATAGCTACAGTGTTAATACCCAGCCTAGGCTCTGTGAACTGGTATGTTGCTAGCTACAGTGTTAATACCCAGCCTAGGCTCTGTAAACTGGTATGTTGCTATAGCTACAGTGTTAATACCCAGCCTAGGCTCTGTAAACTGGTATGTTGCTACAGTATCTCACAAAAGTGAGTACACCCCTCACATTTCTTCAAATATTTCATTATATCTTTTCATGGGACAACACTGAAGAAATGACACTTTGATACAACGTAAAGTAGCGTGTGTACAGCTTATATAACAGTGTAAATTTACTGTCCCCTCAAAATAACTCGACACACAGACATTAATGTCTAAACTGCCGGTTACAAAAGTGAGTACACCCCTGAGTTAAAATGTCCAAATTGGGCCCAAAGTGTCAATATTTTGTGTGGCCACCATTATTTTCCAGCACTACCTTAACCCCCATGGGCATGGAGTTCACCAGAGCTTCACAGGTTGCCACTGGAATCCTCTTCCCCTCATTCATGACAACATCACGGAGCTGGTGGATACTGGAGACCTTGCGCTCCTCCATCTCCTGTTTTAAGAAGCCCCAAAGATGCTCAATAGGGTTTAGGTTTGGGGACATGCTTGGCCAGGCCATAACCTTTACCCTCAGCTTCTTTAGCAAGCCAGTGGTCGTTAGGAGGTGTGTTTGGGGTCGTTATCATGCTGCAATACTGCCCTGCGGCCCAGTTTACGAAGGGAGGGGATCATGTTCTGCTTCAGTATGGCACAGTACATGTTGGTATTCAATGAACTGTAGATCCCCAGTGCTGGCAGCACTTATGCAGCCCCAGACCATGACACTCCAACCACCATGCTTGACTATAGGCAATACACACTTGTCTTTGTACTCCTCACCTGTTTGCTACCACACACTCTTAACACTATCTGAACCAAATAAATGTGTCTTGGTCTCATCAGACCACAGGACATGGTTGCAGTCATCCATGTCCGTAGTCTGCTTGTCTTCAGCAAACTGTTTGTGGGCTTTATTTTGCATCATCTTTAGAATAGGCTTCCTTCTCGGACGACAGCCATGCAGACCAGTATGATGCAGAGTGCGGCGTATGGTCTGAGCACTGACAGGTTGACCCCCCACCCCTTCAAGCCCTGCAGCAATGCTGGCAGCACTCATACGTCAATTTTCCAAAGCCAACCTCTTGGTATGACGCTGAAAACGTGCACTCAACCTTCTTAAACTGGGCTGCAGGGCAGTATTGCAACATGATAACGACCCCAAACACACCTCCAAGATGACCAGTGGCTTGCTAAAGAAGCTGAGGGTAAAGGTGATGGACTGGCCAAGCATGTCCCCAGACCTAAACCCTATTGAGCATCTTTGGGGCTTCTTAAAACGGGAGATGGAGGAGCGCAAGGTCTCTAATATCGACCAGCTCCGTGATGTTGTCATGAATGAGTGGAAGAGGATTCCAGTGGGAACCTGTGAAGCTCTGGTGAACTCCATGCCCAAGAGGGTTAAGGTAGTGCTGGAAAATAATGGTGGCCACACAAAATATTGACACTTTGGGCCCAATTTGGAAATTTTTTCTTAGGGGTGTACTCACTTTTGTTGCCTTCAGTTTAGACATTAATGGCTGTGTGTTGAGTTATTTTGAGGCGACAGTAAATTTACACTATAATACAAGCTGTACACTGACTACTTTACATTATATCAAAGTGTCATTTCTTCAGTGTTGTCCCATGGAAAGATATAATGAAATATTTGAAGAAATGTGAGGGGTGTACTCACTTTTGTGAGATACTGTATAGCTACAGTGTTAATACCCAGCCTAGGCTCTGTAAACTGGTATGTTGCTATAGCTACAGTGTTAATACCCAGCCTAGGCTCTGTAAACTGGTATGTTGCTATAGCTACAGTGGGCCCTTTGACGTCCCAGGCTCCAGTCACCCCTCGTAGTTTTATTGGAAGTCTTGGAACTTACCTTCAGTATTTTTAGAATGTTTGTTTTGACACGATGATTTATTTCTATATAGACGTACAGTAGATGCTTTGGTGTGTGTCTAACTGTGTGTGTGTGTGTGTCTCTCTCTCTCCCTCTGTGTCTCTCTCTGTGTGTGTCTCTCTCTGTGTGTGTGTGTGTGTGTGTGTGTGTGTCTCTCTCTCTCTGTGTCTCTCTCTGTGTGTGTGTCTCTCTCTCTGTGTGTGTGTGTGTCTCTCTCTCTCTGTGTGTGTGTGTCTCTCTCTCTCTGTGTGTCTCTCTCTGTGTGTGTGTGTGTGTGTGGTGTGTGTGTGTGTGTGTCCAGGTGTATCACAACCTGAAGAACGTGATCAAAGCCAAATACGGTAAAGACGCGACCAACGTGGGAGACGAGGGAGGATTCGCCCCCAACATCCTGGAGAACCTGGAGGGTGAGACAGCTGTCTGTCTGTCAGTCAAATGTTTTGGCACTGTCCGTCTACATTTTTAAAATTGATATAGGCTATACGTAGCCTGGTGCTACCAGACCATCGTACTTCATTTCATTTGTACAGAAGGTCTGGCAGTGCTGTAATTGGCAAACGTTCACTCATGGAGGCGGGTGTCTGTTAAAGTTTAAAACTATTGGATCTGCCCAGTGCCACTCTGGATTAGCCAACCAATCGCATAACGTTTGGTCGTCACGTGTGTCATGAGCCGGCTTCTGGCAACTGAAACTGGAGCGCGACTTCGACGTCATCGTTCTCAGCCACTCGCTCTGTTCGCTGATTGGACCGGCTGTCGAATCTCCGGCAAAACTGGGAAATGGGCTGTACACCCAGACTGACTACTGAAGGGAAAATAAAATTTGGCCGGAAGTAGGCGGGCGGGCGGAGCCAGGAAGTAGGCGGGCGGGCGGAGCCAGGCTAGGCTATACGTATATTTGCATGTACTTTTTAAAAATGTTATCTCCTGCATTATTTTGTTTATCTTGTCATCATCGGGTTGTATGTGTTACGTGTTTAATTTGCCTGTATTAAAATGAAGATATTGAATGTTTTTTACAACAAGCGTTCTCCAGAATCAATCACTCCACCTTAACAAGTAACCTCTCTTTCCCTCCCTTCCTCTGTCTCCCTCTCTTTCCCTCCCTTCCTCTGTCTCTCTCTCCCTCCCCCTCTCTCTTTCCCTCCCTCCCTCTGTCCCCCCCCCCTCTCTGTCTCTCTCTCTCCCTCCCTCCCTCCCTCTCTCTCTCTCCCTCCCTCCCTCCCTCTCTCTCTCTCTCTCTCTCTCTCTCCCTCCCTCCCTCTCTCTCTTTAGCTCTTGAGCTGTTGAAGTCAGCGATAGCGAAGGCTGGTTACCCCGATAAGATCATCATTGGTATGGACGTCGCTGCTTCTGAGTTCTACCGTGCTGGAAAGTACGACCTGGACTTCAAGTCACCTGACGACCCCGCCAGACACATCAGCGGAGAGAAACTGGGAGACCTGTACCACAGCTTCATCAAGGGTTACCCAGGTACAGACAGACAGACAGACAGACCTGTACCACAGCTTCATCAAGGGTTACCCAGGTACAGACAGACAGACAGCTTCATCAAGGGTTACCCAGGTACAGACACAGACAGACAGACGGCTTCATCAAGGGTTACCCAGGTACAGACAGCTTCATCAAGGGTTACCCAGGTACAGACAGACAGACAGCTTCATCAAGGGTTACCCAGGTACAGACAGACAGACAGCTTCATCAAGGGTTACCCAGGTACAGACAGACAGACAGACAGACAGCTTCATCAAGGGTTACCCAGGTACAGACAGACAGACAGACAGACAGCTTCATCAAGGGTTACCCAGGTACAGACAGACGGCTGCATTAAGGGATACCCGGGTAACGGGGATTATTTAAATGAAGCTGTATAATATTTAAGAAGAGGGCTGCTCTCACCCTGGGAGAAATGAGAGGGTTGAAATCTACCATTAGGTTTACTGTCTGCAAGATGAAGCTTTCTAACTTCAAACAGTGTTCCAGGGATCACATTTTCCTGTGAGGAAAGTTTGTTTATTCAGTTATGAGAATAAACCTTAGAGAATGTTTCACTTCTCTGACACACACAAAGTTACACACTGTCCCTTTAATGGGAGTGAATGGGCCTTTAATGTGTTTCTCTGGCTTCAGTCCTGTCTATTGAGGATCCCTTCGACCAGGACGACTGGGAGAGCTGGACCAAGTTCACCGCCTCAACTGACATCCAGGTACACACACACACACACTCTAATACACACACACACACACTCTAATACTCACACACCGTAATACACACACACTCTAATATACACACACACACACACACACACACACTCTAATATACATACACACACACACACACACTCTAATACTCACACACGCACACACCTCAACTGACATCCAGGAACACACACACTGTAATACACACACACACACACACAATATTTTTTAATATAAATGTTTGTTTGTTATTGTCAATAGCACATTTAATAAAAGGAGAAATTAAGTATTGTATCGTACTTCATATAGTTACACTGCTCTGTGTGTGTGTGTGTCTTTTCTCTTAACCAATCAGATTGTAGGAGACGATCTGACCGTGACCAATCCCAAGAGGATCCAGCAGGCCGTGGACAAGAAGGCCTGCAACTGCCTGCTGCTCAAAGTCAACCAGATCGGATCAGTCACCGAGTCCATCGCAGCGTAAGCACCATTTATATCATTAAAGACCTACTTCACCGGTGGGAATATGAAGGTGTATTGAACTCTGAGATCCTATGTAGTATAAATGTGCAAACATTTTAGAAATCGGTTCATCCTAGCCTGAGAAAAGGCAGAAACAGTGTTTTATGGTCGCACTGTCTAACCCTACATTTTACTAGTGTGACATCACACATGGTAAAATGTAGGGTTAGGATTAACAGGACAGCTGGGCCAAGGGAAGACTGAGGGAAGAGAAACCTCATTCATTATATTATAATAGTGATTTTAAAATGACAGAACGCTGGTTCTGTATGGGGGAAGTATTCCTTTAAAACTATAACAGATATCAATATGAAACTTAACTGAGACTAAAACTAATTATTTGGCTTTACAAGTGTTTTTATGTTGGAATGAATAAGCCAACGGGTCGATATCTAGTAAAGGTGTGTAGTCTAGATATTATATATCTGTGTGTAGCCTAGTGTCTTCAACAAAATAAAATCTAGATGTTGAATAAAAATAAAATCTTCATTTTAACATATTAGAGTCCAAAGTTTTTACAGAGCAGATTCTGGATGCAGCCTTTTTCCATTTTATTGTAATAAAATGCTTTGTTCAAGTCTTAAAAAGGCATTTTCATCATGTTTTTAAGAAGAAAATGTCTCATAAATCAGACAGTGAACAACATATGAACAAATCCTTCTGTAATAACCTTCAGAATAGTGCTGAGAATGATTATGGAAAGTTTAGTTGATGTAAGTGCTCTAGAAGTTGAGATGTTTGGTCCAGAGTATTGAGAACATGATGTTTGTGTGTCCAGGTGTAAGCTGGCTCAGAGCAGCGGCTGGGGAGTGATGGTGAGTCATCGCTCAGGAGAGACTGAAGATACTTTCATCGCTGACCTGGTGGTGGGACTGTGCACCGGACAGGTAGGGGAACCAACACACACACACACACACACACACACAGTGCACCGGACAGGTAGGGAAACCAACACACACACACACACACACACACACACAGGTAGGGAAACGAACACACACACACACAGGTAGGGAAACGAACACACACACACACACACAGGTAGGGAAACGAACACACACACACACACACAGGTAGGGAAACGAACACACACACACACACACACACACACACACACACAGGTAGGGAAACGAACACACACACACACACACTGTGCACCGGACAGGTAGATAAACACACACACACTTAATAATCTCTTGTCCTCTCTCTCTCAGATTAAGACTGGCGCCCCCTGCAGATCTGAGCGTCTGGCCAAATACAACCAGCTGATGAGGTGATGACACCTGCCTGTCAAATACACCTGTCACTCAAACACCTTCCTGTCTATACACCTTCCTGTCTATACACCTGTCACTCAAACACCTTCCTGTCTATACACCTGTCACTCAAAAATAAAAGTGTGACAGTTTGGTTTAGGATATAAAAGCACAGGTCATGTCCAGGTCTTCATGTTTTTAAGACGGAAATGTCTAGTTGTAGTTGTTGGATAAACCCAGGTTGCGTTCCGAATCGCATACTTTCTACTATATAGTATGTAGAAAAAAGATTTAGGATGTCCCGATTCTTGTGGCCAGATTTAGGATGGTTAGAAGTACCCGGATGTCCTACTTCATCCGGCCAAGATTGTTAGTGTTGAAAACTGCATCCTATTTGGGCGATTCTGACCCATAATCCAGTGCGCACGTGAAGTGACGTCACATCGACGAAGCCTCCATATGAAAACAAACGGGGATGAGACGGATATAAAAGCAAGAGGCAAGATCAAGGAGCCATGTTATGATGAAATAAGAGTAAAGTATGTCCCAATAGTATGCCTACTGCATCCTAACTAGATTCTTTTTATTGTCGGATGTAGAATAGAAAAAAAGGAGTATGTGATTCTGAACGCAACCCAGAGTTAAAACCTGTTGGATAAACCCAGAGTTAAAACCTGTTGGATAAACCCCGAGTTAAAACCTGTTGGATAAACCCCGAGTTAAAACCTGTTGGATAAACCCCGAGTTAAAACCTGTTGGATAAACCCCGAGTTAAAACCTGTTGGATAAACCCAGAGTTAAAACCTGTTGGATAAACCCAGAGTTAAAACCTGTTGGATAAACCCAGAGTTAAAACCTGTTGGATAAACCCCGAGTTAAAACCTGTTGGATAAACCCAGAGTTAAAACCTGTTGGATAAACCCAGAGTTAAAACCTCACAATTACACATGAATTTGTTTGGTGTATTAGTGTCAAGTTTTTTTTCTGAAGAGATTTTGGATTTTATAAATCAATAAATACTATGTACTAACCCTAACCCTGTGTTCAGGTCCTAAAATGCATTTATCATGTTTCTAAGAAGAAAATGTCTCATAAATCAGACGGTGAACAACATATGAACAAATCCTTCTGTAATAACCTTCAGAATAGTGCTGAGAATGATTATGGAAAGTTTAGTTGATAGAAGAGCTTTAGAAGTTGAGATTTTTGGTTCAGAGTATATTGTTGGAATTACACTTTTTCATTCAAATACAAAAATAAATGCACAGCTGTTTAGATTTCAAAATAAAAGCCTGTATTCTGACCTGTCTGTCTCTCTCTCCACCTGTCTGTCTGTCTCCACCTGTCAATCTCTCGCCACAGGATTGAGGAGGAGCTCGGTGATAAGGCAAAGTTCGCCGGCAAAGACTTCCGTCATCCCAAGATCAACCACTAAAGCCTGACTGTGCCTCACAGGCCACCATAGTGTAATTCCATTCAATATGTTTTTTACATGGAAAAACAATAAAGACAAAAGATTGAAAGAGTTGGACTGTTTTGGGGTTTTATTCACTTTTAATCTAATAAAACGTCAATACAGATTTCATTTAACTTTTATTTATCCTCCAGAGACCAGTTGAGGTGTATGTGCCTCATCTACAATGACGTCGAGTTCAAACCAATTCAAAGGAAAAACAACAATACATACACAATATTCAACGCAAATACATCAAATACACAACAACAGGTGAAGAGAAAAACTATTGAAACATTTACACAGTGGTGAAGAGTGGCAGCAATTAAAATGAAATGGGTGAAAGTGCAATATAGCCTAATTAAAACAGTTACAGGTAGAGTTTGGCAGATTTAAGATAGTTTGGTTAAAGGATATGAAGTTATTTAGTTTAATTTGTTGTTGTAAGTTAAGACATTATCTAAGTGTTCCTCAAAGAAAAACAATTATTTTCTCTGAAATTAGAATCATAATTTTTCTCCGTTAGATTATTGTTCCAAAGCACTTTTACAAAAAAGTTTATACAGACACATACATACACACACGCACATACAGACACACACATACATGCACACACACACACACACATACACGCACATACAGACACACACACATACAGACACACACACATACATGCACAGACACACACACACACAAATGTGACGTGGAGTCAAATGTTAATTTATCTAATTTTAGCTCATTTGTGACAGAGGTTTCTCACACTTGTCACCATTATCTATTCACTCAAACACACACACACAGTGACGTCAATGCTGATTGGTGGAGGCAGTTTGGGGTGAAGGCAGCCTGTTGCCTGGTGACGACCAGCAGCCGTGTGACAAGACGCTCACGTGTGTGTGTCTCTCTGTGTGTGTCTCTGTGTGTGTGTGTCTCTCTCTCTCTGTGTGTGTGTCTCTCTCTCTCTCTGTGTGTGTCTCTCTCTCTCTGTGTGTGTGTCGTCATGGGAAACCTTTGAAAGATGGAGGAAGAAAGAGACAGACGTAAAGGAAAACTAAACAACAACGTAGAAAGATTTCATTCATTTATTCACGAGTCAAATCACTTTTTAATCATGAGTTCCTGGAGTCCAGTAAAGGCAATACCCTGCCTGTCTGTCTGTCTGTCTGTCTCTGTCTGTGTGTCTGTCTGTCTGTCTGTGTGTCTGTCTGTGTGTCTCTCTGTGTGTCTCTCTCTGTCTGTCTGTGTGTCTG
>CASHTC010000093.1:22500-35000 GCA_949357725.1 Hyperoplus immaculatus
GAGCCATGTTATGATGAAATAAGAGAGTAAAGTATGTCCCAATAGTATGCCTACTGCATCCTGACTAGATTCTTTTTATCGTCGGATGTAGTATGTAGAATAGAAAAAAGAAAGAGTATGCGATTCGGAACGCAACCAGGGTGTGTTTGTATCTTTAGCTGAGGCTCATGGGTAATGTAGTCCTTTAGAGCATGTTTCCTCATGAGGTCATAAAGGTGAATTATCTGCTACAACCAGACGTGCTGATATAAATGGGTCAAGGTCTAATTGAAATCAATACGTTTCTTATTATGACGTTATTATTATTGTGTGTGTGTGTGTGTGTGTGTGTGTGTCTGAGCCCAGGTGCATTCTGGGATATGTATGATGTCACACACCTGTACAGAGCTAAGAGGTTTTTACCTGTGAGAGGGGAAAACAATACGATCAACAATTTGTTTTATTTTAACAAAATATACATTTATATGGATTCTTCCAAAAGTGGTCGTTCCAGATTCTTTTTTTTCTGTTATTCTATTAGTATTATCTTTATTTATCCAGTTAATTGCCTTGATATAAAAGAGTTAAACCTGTTTTTTAAGGGTTTTCGCACAATTTCACTTTTTGGGAAACTACATCCTCCCTCTAAGCTAGAAAAACCTAAATGTTCATATTGTTTTCGCCCTTCAGCCAGACCAGATCACAGCTAGTGGTAAGTACAGGTACACACACACACACACACACACACACACACACACACACACACACACACACACACACACACACACACACACACAAGCAGATCATTCCCTAATTAGGATTGAACCGTTTTCTATGTTGGGAATACTGAATTGTAAGTTCCTCCATCTTTTTCTCATCAATTCATTGTGTGTGTGTGTGTGTGTGTGTGTGTGTGTGTGTGTGTGTGTGTGTGTGTGTGTGTCTGCCCCGTTGTCGAGGGTAACAGCAGTAGAATGTGTGACATCACAGCGTTCTCGTATATAAAGTTTTTCGTCTTCCGTTCCGATAGCAGACCGGTCCTGACACTGAGACAGGACACACACACACACACACACACACAAAACTACATTAAACATTTTAATGTTTTAAACGAAACCGATAGATAATTAATTAATTATTTTTATTGGAGATTGTGAATCAGCTGATCGACTTCTGGAGTTCTGGGGATTTTTTGGAATTGTTTGAAATTTAGAATTTTGTTGGAATATTTTTCGTTCTTTGAAAAGTAAGTATGTGACGCTCCTTTATATATCTTGTTATTACTCTGTTTCTCTTGTTCCTCTCCATTCTCTCTCTCTCCCTCCTCCCCCCTCCCTCTCTCTCCCTCCTTCCCCCCTCCCTCCTCTCTCTCTCTCTCCCTCCTCCCCCCTCCCTCTCTCTCCCTCCTTCCCCCCTCCCTCCTCTCTCTCTCTCTCCCTCCTCCCCCCCTCCCTCTCTCTCCCTCCTTCCTCCCCCCCTCCTCCTTCCTCCCTCCTCCCTCCTCTCTCTCTCCCTCCTTCCCCCCTCCCTCCTTCCATCTAATATCCTGTTTTTATTTATTCTACTTCTCAGGACTGTAAAATGAACATAACATATTTGGGCGTCTGTGGTGAAACTATAATGTATAAAGAAGTGTTCCCTTTAACATGCAGTGGAGGACAGTAATTTAATTTTTCGCCACTAGTGTTCCATGTGTTCTCTCCCCTGTTCTTTTCTCACCTTTAAATAGTGATTTTTTTTTTTTTTTTTAAGATATTTTTTTTGTCATTTTCAAGCTTTATTAGACAGTACAGAGTTGAAATGGGGAGACAGAGAGAGAGAGAGAGAGAGAGAGAGGGGGGGGGATGACCTGCAGTAAAGGTCCACGGGTCAGATTTGAACCCACGACCACTGCAACGAAGGCCGGAGACAATATGGTACACGCTCTATCCACTATACCAGGGGTGGCCACTAGGTCGATCGCGATCGACCGGTCGATCGCGAGGGTAGTGTGGGTCGATCGCGTGGCATTCTTAAAAAAAAAAAAAAAAAAAAAAAAAAAAAAATTATTTAATTTTTTTATTTATTTTTTTTACTATGAAAGAGCGAACGAGCCGTGTGAGCATGCGCCGACGTTCGGTGGAGGGAGAGAGGACACCACTTTCTAATTTGACATACAGTACATCAGTTTGTTAGCCAGTGAGCTAACCAAAGCACACAAAATTCCTCATATTTAGCCTCTTAATTTTCCTCTCAAAGTGCACCAGATTCATGCATTTCACTTTAAAAAGGTGAAAAAAAATCTCCCGGGGGGGCATGCCCCCAGACCCCCCTAGGAGGGTCTGGTTCTCTGCTGGCTACTATTTTCCTCCAGCAGGACATTGGAGGTACTAGCGTGGCACTGGATGTATGAATGACATTTAACTAGGCAATAATTTGGGCAAGTCTGTCTGCCTTTCTTTCTCACTCCGCTGATATTTATTGGAGACTTTGGTTGTATGCAGCAGTTTTTTCTTTTCTATACTGGAAAATACCTTTAGGCTGCAATTCTGCAGACATGTTTCCTCTTAACTGAGAACCGTACCGTACAGAACCGTGACTTAAAAACCGAGGTACGTACCGAACCGTGACTTTTGACCCCTAATAGTAGGTGGTAGCTCACTTTGACTTGGTCATTTTAAAAGTAGCTCACAAGCTGAAAAACAGTGGCCACCCCTGCACTACACCACCAGAGCAGCCCCTAACTCATGAGTTTTCTATCAATGAGGAACATTTTAGATTGTTTAAAATTGTTTAAATTTGCCAACGACCCAAGTATGGAAGTAAATGAGAGTCATCGGATTTTGAAAATAAAAAGGCGTTGAATTTTAAGCACTGAATATTTATGCATTGAAATAACGTATCTGAATGTTTTGCCTCTGAATTTAACCCATTACATTTTAAACAACTAATTCTCACCTTTATTTTACAATGTTCTCAAATTCAAAATCAAATATTCAACGTTAAAAAATTCAACGTGCCAAATTCAACTGCAAAATCCCATGTGTGAAATTCAATTCTAAAACCTGATTTGCCTTCCTGCATCAGTCAGGGGTATCCAAGGCAACAAGCTAATATTCCCACTGGCTCTCTCTGTTTGAACGCGATCTAACATCTATGATCGATTGCTCTTCCTTGGGTCCCCAAAGTTTTACTCTGAATTTCATACATGGGGTTATGCAGTTGAATTTGGCACGTTGAATATTTGATTTTGAATTTGAGAACATTGTAAAATAAAGGTGAAAATTAATTGTTTAAAATGTAATGAGTTAAATTCAGAGGCAAAAAATTCAGATACATTATTTCAATGCATAAATATTCAGTGCTTAAAATTCAACGTCTTTTTATTTTCAAAATCCGATGACACTCATTTACTTCCATACTCAAGGCATGATTTGGACTATTTACAGAAAGAAAGCTGCTTTCCCTGGGACAAACTGAAGCCCGTCTAACGGGGTTTAAAATCAGTCTGTCAGAAATGAGTTTAGCTGAAAACAGAATCACAGTTTGAAGTGATAACAATAATGTGAGGGAATTTTGGGTCTTTAGTTGTAATATTAATGGGAAAGATTGAGAGGTCATATATGACTATCTTGTGTGTCTGTCTCTCAGACTCTAGGTCAGCCTTGGAGCCTGTTAGGAGACACTTAGGTCAGCTGTATAGATAAAGTCTCATCTCCTTAGACTCCAGAATGTTATGGTTCACTGTGTTCAGCTCTGAACCAAAACAGTGGTACGCTTGGTGCCCGAGCCGGGGAGGTGATAGAGATAGCGCGAGGTTAATACACACACACACACACACAGCACAAGGTTAAAACACAGCTCTAAGCATGAGTTTGTCAGAATTGAAGTGCAAGTCACGAGAGTTGCAGTCCGGTTCTCCTTGGCCAAGTCTGTAATAAATATTGCTTCATAATTCATCCAAGTCTCCTGAAATATTCTTCCACCTGAGTTGACCTCCAACCTTAAACAGAACTTCCATCACAAATAATAATAGTTTTCATGTTCTACACAAGCTGTAAAAACAGAAGTTTCACTTTGGGGCTAACCTGTTGAGTGTGTGTGTATGTGTGTGTGTGTGTGTGTGTGTGTGTGTGTGTGTGTGTGTGTGTCTGTCACTCAGCACATTTTACAACTCTAATATAAATCCATTGTAGAGCGTTTTGACCTTTCAACATCCGGCACGGTTTAGAACAAACTTTCCAAGGTGTGTGTGTGTGTGTGTGTGTGTGTGTGTGTGTGTGTGTGTGTGTGTGTGTGTGTGTTTCAATGGAAAACCACAAAAATAAAAAAACTGACTCAACTTTTTAAAGAAAGAACTAGGGAGGATAGTAAGGAGCGTCCTTTCCGATGGCTCGCCCTGTTTAAACTAAAGGTAAATAAAAAGTCAACGAGGTGTCATGTAGGTCCCTTCAGTGCTGTTATATAGTCCAGGAAAGGCTGACACATCTGGTTACATGTTTCTACTGTTTTCTCTTACTTTATAATGTTACCAGTGAGTTGCACGTCTCAACCATAGATAATATGGATGTAGCATCCGGGCTGACCTCAGGTATTCATACGGCATCCAATAATCCTGGTTTGTGCGCGTCGCCATCTTGTGAGATTTTTACTCCGCCTCACTCGCTCACTCCTCTTGCCGAAAAAGGGAATCGACGTCACGTCGGGGGGAGGGAGGTACGCCCATCTAGCTGACGTATACCTCCGAGGCAAAGTGAGGGACAACGGGCGGAGAGCTGTCACTCAAGAGATCGCGCCAATACATTTTAACCTCCAAAAAGAATAAAAACTAGCCTGCTAGAAAATAATTCACCCCCCTCAGTGTTGTCATGGAGATATGACCTAAACATACAGACTAGAATGGTTTTGTGGCCCAGGCTGTAAATAGGTTTAATAAGACTTTGAAAACGGCCTGTCTAACAAGTGAGTCAAAGAAAAGTTGCTCAGTCTTGGTACTACCGCCAGTGGCCACCGGAAGGTACTACAATGTGTGTCACTTCCTTATTGGATGCTGGTAAAAATCGCTGAAGTTGGGGCTTGGTCTCAAGCAGTTTCGTTTTGTTGTGTTTCTTTAAACTTTAGCTGTTGGTTCTAGAAACTCATTGGCTTCTAGCAGCCAATCAGAATACAGGATAATCTGTTGCCATGGTGAAATGCTATTTATTGGATCTAATTATCTTTTGGGTATTTTTTTTTTGTCAGATTTGTTTCCCTTTTCAAGATGGCCGCTTCTTCTTCTTCTTCTTCTTCCTCGTTCGTTGCTCTCCTCCTCCTCATCATCGCCGTCGCCGTGGAGACCAGACCTTCGGCGAGACGCGATGACAAACAGGTCAGTGACGTCATGATGTTTTTTCAGTCCGGGACCCTGTGTTCCAGTCCCCATACTATCTACTATCTAGTTTGGTATAATAAAGATTTAGGATGTCCTGATTCTGGTGGTCAGATTTAGTATGGTTAGAAATACCCAGATGTCTACTAGATCCGAACGAGATTTTTAGTCCTAAAAACAGCATGCTATTTGGGCGATTCTGACCCACAATCCAGTGCACGCCGGAAGTGACGTCACATCGACGGAGCCTCTGTATGAAAACAAACGGGGATGAGACGGATATAAAAGCAAGAGGCAAGATCAAGGAGCCATGTTAGGATGAAATAAATAAGTTAAAGTATGTCCCAAGTGCAGCATACTGCATGCTAACTAGATTCTTTTTATGGGGAGATGTAGTATGGAGGAGAGGAGAGAGAAAGAGGAGGAGAGGAGAGAGAAAGAGGAGGAGAGGAAAGAGAAAGAGGAGGAGAGGAAAGAGAAAGAGGAGGACAGGAGAGAGAAAGAGGAGGAGAGGAGAGAGAAAGAGGAGGAGAGGAAAGAGAAAGAGGAGGAGAGGAGAGAGAAAGAGGAGGAGAGGAGAGAGAAAGAGGAGAAGAGGAGAGAGAAAGAGGAAAGAGAAAGAGGAGGAGAGGAGAGAGAAAGAGGAGGAGAGGAGAGAGAAAGAGGAGGAGAGGAGAGAGGAAGAGGAGAAGAGGAGAGAGAAAGAGGAAAGAGAAAGAGGAGGAGAGGAGAGAGAAAGAGGAGGAGAGGAGAGAGAAAGAGGAGGAGAGGAGAGAGAAAGAGGAGGAGAGGAGAGAGAAAGAGGAGGAGAGGAGAGAGAAAGAGGAGGAGAGGAAAGAGAAAGAGGAGGAGAGGAAAGAGAAAGAGGAGGAGAGGAAAGAGAAAGAGGAGGAGAGGAAAGAGAAAGAGGAGGAGAGGAGAGAGAAAGAGGAGGAGAGGAAAGAGAAAGAGGAGGAGAGGAAAGAGAAAGAGGAGGAGAGGAGAGAGAAAGAGGAGGAGAGGAAAGAGAAAGAGGAGGAGAGGAGAGAGGAAGAGGAGGAGAGGAGAGAGGAAGAGGAGGAGATTTGGAATGCAGGGAATATCTCCAGAATGCTTTTAGGGATTTTCTTCAAACTTTTACACTAATGTCCATGTGTGTGTGTGTGTGTGTGTGTGTGTGTGTGTGCGTGCGTGTGTGTGTGTGTGTGTGTGTGTGTGTGTGTGTGTGTGTGTGTGTGTGTGTGTGTGTGTGTGTGTGTGTGTGTGTGTGTGTGTGTGTGTGTGAGAGATGTGAAGTTCCTCGTAGCAGCTTTAACATTCGACCCCTTTCTGTCTCCAGGTGTTACACTCTCTGTTCGGCTCTCACCTGTCCGCTCTCATCTCGGCCCCTCCCACTTCTGATGACATCACGGAAGGCTCCGGTCTTAGTCCCGCCCCATTGGCTGTGAGTCATAACGCTGCGACGCCATTGGCTGGAACACAGGAAGTGAAAAAAGAGGAGAAAGTGCCGCGGTTCTTCCTGGATTTCCTGCAGCGGCGCTCCAAGATGAGGCGTCGCAGCCGGACGTCCGCGGTGGGAGGGAGAGGATGCTTCGGCATGAAGATGGACCGCATCGGATCACTCAGCGGGCTGGGCTGTTAGTGACCTTTAATGACCTTTAATGACCTTTAATGACCTTTAACCTCCTACTAAGAAACATACGGCAGACATCTTTGGAGTTTTGTCATGTCCAGAAACACACGCTCCATTACAGCAGCGTTTTGATGCCACTAGGGACATTATCTAACATCATAACTGGATGGAAACTAACTTTTGGGAAGGCTTGGCACACCCAACTAGACACTCTTGAACCAAAAGGGGGACGAAAATAGGTATGGGATGGTTCGCTTATTTTGGTACCCTTCACAACTTGTGACAGTGGGAACGCAAATGAATGCGTACCGTACCATACCACAAACAGGCTGTAGTGGCATCAATGTGCTGATAGTCCGTGACTGAGAGAACTTTACTAATGACACTATGGACTACATGAAATATAACGTACGCATTGTTTTAGTGCGGTAAACAAACACAGGTAGACTCAGAGCTTAGGAGGCTTTCTCCAAATCACTCTGGAATCCTACCAATGAACTTTGACCCCTGGCTACTACACAGCCAGCAGAATACTGTCTGTGTGTCTGTGTCTGTGTGTAAGAGAGAGAGAGAGAGAGAGAGAGACAGCCATGTGATAAACATGTGTGTGAATGTGTGAGTGTGGCTGTGTTCCAGTCCCCATCCTTCCCTGCTATTTAGTCTGCTAGAAACAGATTTAGTTTGTCCCAATACATGATGTCAGATGCAGCATGCTGAAAAATACCCAGATGTCCTACTACATCCGGTGGTGATTTTTTTAGTGTTGAAACCAGCAGCTTTATGGAGGTTCTGACCCACAATCCACTGCAGCAGAAGTTACATCACATGGACTGAGCCTCCCAGTGAAAACAACCAGCGATGAGACGGATATAAAAGCAAGAGGCAAGATCAAGGAGCCATGTTAGGATGAAATAAATAAGTTAAAGTATGTCCCAGTTGTAGCATACTGCAATTAGGAACGCAGCCAATGTGTGTGTGTGTGAGACAACCATGTGATAAACATGATCAAAATAAAAGAAACTCCACTTGGCTCATGTTGCTTCATTGTGTGTGTGTGTGTGTGTGTGTGTGTGTGTGTGTGTGTGTGTGTGTGTGTGTGTGTGTGTGTGTGTGTGTGTGTGTGTGTGTGTGTGTGTGTGTGTGTGTGAGTGAAAGTATTCAAGGTACAGTGTGTAAAATATGAGTATATAGCTTCATCTAGTGGTGAGATTGTAGGTGTCAACGCTCCCTTGCTAACCCCTTCCCTTTGTGGGAGAATGTACAGAAGCTACGGTGGCCTTCAAGGACAAGAAGCTATAGTTACTAAAGATGGCATCATCCACAGTAATCCGTGTGAGTTGTTCTTTGAACAGATTTAAAACCAAATCAGACAAAACCAAACTAGTTGTCTAGTTGATTGCATTTTACAATTGTTTCATCTCATTAAAGTCCTTCTTCACCGGTTGGAATATGAAGGTGTATTGAACTCTGAGATCCTGTGTAGTATAAATGTGCAAACATTTTAGAAATCGGTTCATCCTAGCCTGAGAAAAGGCAGAAAGAGTGTTAACCACCTGAGCGGGTTGGCCAATGATCCAAGGGTTGGCGGTTCGATCCCCGCTTTGCCACCAGTGTCATGGTTGTTGTGTCCTTGGGCAAGACACTTCACCCACCTTGCCTCGTGTGAATGTGTATGACTGCTGTATGTTTGAGGTGGTGGTCTGAGGGGCCGTAGGCGCTGAATGGCAGCCACGCTTCCGTCAGTCTGCCCCAGGGCAGCTGTGGCTACTATGGTAGTTTACCACCACCGGTATGACTGTGTGTGAATGAATGGAACCTGGAACCCTGTAAAGAGCTTTGGGTGCCTTGAAAAGCGCTATATAAATCCAATCCATTATTATTAATATTATTATTATTATGGTCTCACTGTCTAACCCTACAGTTTCCTTCTTGTGACATCACAGTAAGGGTTAGGATTAACCGGACAGCTGGGCCAAGGGAAGACAGAGGGAAGACAGAGGGAAGACTGAGGGAAGACAGAGGGAAGACTGAGGGAAGACTGAGGGAAGAAAAACTGCAACTACTAAAACAGGCAAGGCAGGCAAAAGTGTAGTGAGCATTCTGAATATTTGTATCTCTGTTATTTAATCTTCACTGTATGATACTGTAGGGACTGACCAGAAAGCTGTCACACTTACTTTCTCTTATCACAAATTAAATTACATTGTTGTCTGGAAGATACAATAATGACAAAGTCCAATTTAATAAGTAAGTAATAAAGCTGCAGTGTGTAACTCTGTGTGTGTCAGAGAAGTGAAAAATGTTCTAAGGTATATTCTCATAACTGAATAAACAAACTTTCCTCACAGGGAAATGTGATCCCTGGAACACTGTTTGAAGTTAGAAAGCTTCCTGAAAAGTTACTGTTTCACTGTTGTTGTTTACAGCAGCAGGGCCCACAGTTTGGTTTACAAACATATTCTAGTCTCACGTTTGGTTCTAGGTTCCTCAATATATATATTTTTTATTATACTAGAATTATTAAATACTAACAATTACATTTAGAGTTAATATGTTTTGTAAACTTACTGCAGGCTCTTTGAATGTAAACAAATCCCCTTCCCCTGAAACTGCATAGTGACCCTTTTAAAATAAAATTGGAAACAATCCACCCTGTAGGCTTTAGTCCAGCAGTTGTAATGACATATAGAGACCAGAAGAGGGCGCTATGCTTTAACCATAGATAGTATAAGAGGCTTTGGAGAAATTAAATGAAGTGGCAGAAAAGGTGGCTATTGTTGGGGACAAATTTGTCTTAATAAGTCAAAGAGGATTCTTTCAAAAATGTACATCTCATGTAGCCTGGCATTTCCAGACCTGCCACTAGGCGCTGGCAAATTAAATTGGCTGCGCCTGTTGGTCTGGAAACTCTCCATTGAAGCTTTTTCAAAAAGTCGAGAAATCCCGACTCACGTTTCAATTGAATTCAGACAGACAGACAGACAGACAGGTAGAGCCCTATGTATGGTGCTCTGTATGGAGCTCTGACAGACAGACAGGCAGACAGACAGACAGACAGACAGACAGACAGACAGACAGACAGACAGACAGACACACAGACAGACACACAGACAGACAGACAGGTGGAGGACAAACCGGATGACGAAGTGCTGGGCATGTGCCGTCGAAGCCGTGATAGTAAACATCAAAGATGGCTGCTATCCAGTGGCGGCCCGAGCTATGTTTCAACCTCACACACACACACACACACACACACACACACACACACACACACACACACACACACACACACACACACACACACACACACACACACACACACACACACACACACACACACAAACAAGACGGGTCATTGTGGTATGACCCGTCCCGGCTGGTTGGTCGATCGATTGGCCAGGTTTCTGAAAAACTGGTCAGACCTGGCTGGCCGTGTCAACCTGAAGACTTATGTCAAAGCCTTTAGAAGTTATAGTCCCCCAAGGGAAAGGACAATGGCTCAGGACAATGACAGAGTAACTAGCCTGTCCTGTTTATAAGAATGTAGAAGAACTGCAAAAGGTTCCCAACCTGTTGTTTCATGGGGTCCAAATACTTTCCACAGCCACACCCAGACACGAGTAGCAGGTACATGTGGAACGACTCAGGAAATATAATCCAGACAAAACTGTTTAATATCAAAACCCAATCTCGTCACCGTTTGGCACACAAAGGGTTTATAGGATGGATTATGTTTGGAACAGTTACTCTCCGCTGTGCTCAATCTGAAACATTTTGAACATTCCTGCTTTTCTGCTGCTTTTTAAATGGCCTTAAGCGGAGCCGCGGCTCTGTGTGAACACCCAACTCTGAATAGATATGGACATACATATCTGAAAATCTAAATATGAAGTTTAGCTTAGTTAGGTTCTTGGCTTCCAAAGACCATGGGCCCCCAAGTGGCTGGGCCCTAGAAAGCCTTCCCACTTTCTACCCCTTATGGGCGGCACACACACACACACGCACACACACACACGCACACACACACACACACACACACACACACACACACACACACACGCACTTCTTATCGGTGGTAACTTTGGCACAACACCAGATCGACCTCTAAATTGAAACATGTATTTTTCAAAATCAACATTTCGGCCATTATTCTCATATTTGAAATCCTGCTCATGAATTGTGATTAAAAATAGAGAAAAGTGTGTTTTTAGTATAATATAGTATCTGAGATGTAGATGAGAGCATGATTATTGAAAAAACTTTTTCGTGTTTTGATTTCCAAACGGATATGGATAGAACGGAAGATACACGGATTATTATCCACCACTGCCTCAAGTCTTTCCACAATATCAAGTGATGAGGTGAAGATGTATTTAGTTATTTATTCTATAGTACTTCTTCTTCTTCTTGGTCTTCCAACAGGTGCATTTCCCCAGGACGCCCACTATATAGAAAAACATGTAAGGCCGTTAAGTTTGTCCATTCTGTGCTACTGTAGAAACATGGCGGGGCAACATGGCGACTTTAGGCCAATATATATATATATATATATATATATTGGCTCAAGGCACTTCTCTTTTTATTGTAATATATATTATTTTTAAGAATATCCAAATGGTTTGCTTTAAAAAATGAGTTATTTTGTATTACTTATTAAAAATCACCCTATCCCAAAATCCGTTATGAGATTTCAGGGAAAGCAGGGAAGTTTAAATAGATATGTCAGCCTTTCCTGGACTATATAACAGTACTGAAGGGACCTACATGACACCTCGTTGACGTTTTATATGTTAAGTAGGGCACGCCATGTTAGTTGCTCATTTTATTTTGTCTTTTGTTTGTGTGTTCACTTTTACAGTTGTGTTTGTGTTCTTTGAAAAGAAAAACCCAAAAATAAAGTATTTAATAATGAAGTACCCCTATCCCGCCACCAGAGGGCCACAGGGGCCAATTTCTCTTTCCCCTGTCACGTGACGAGGTGGATGTTGGCTTCAGTGTTAGCAGCTTTAGCTCGGCTTGGCTAGCGGCTAGCTGTAACGGTTGTTCTTACTCTCTGGACCGACGGAGGTTAGCGGCTCAACATCAGAGAATCCCCCCGCCTGAGACACGCCTCCAGTGGGACACACAGGCCGCCAGACCCCGGTGCACACACGGTAGTCAACATACAAACATGTCGGCCATTCAGCGGATGAAAGTGGCGAACGAGCGGCACAGCAAGAGCATCACACAGCGGGGACATGTCCAGAAAACCTCGGTAGGCTACATCCATGGCTGCTACTGACAGCTAGCGGATAACGGCTAACATGGAAATATTCATACATTAGCTTCACTATCACCTGGTTAAATACACTGTTAGATGAGTTGAAATGTGCTGCGTTATTGTGTTAACGTACACACTGCTTATTACGCATTATATTCCCGTTGGGTTTTTGTTATTGTGTGGGAATAGCGATGCTGTCAAATAAAAACAAATGCTGTCGGCTAGTAGAGCTAACACAGTAGCACATAAATATACATAGATACTGCTTGAATAGAGTCTCATTGAATATGTATCTTTATATA
>CASHTC010000093.1:52500-57500 GCA_949357725.1 Hyperoplus immaculatus
AGCCGGACGGAGGGCAGCCATTGGTCTATAGCAGTCACATGGGCAACAACGCAGACACATGCCACGCCCCCATGGATACGGCTCAACAGGCCGCCACCCAACCACCAGTCCAGGTAACTGCTCAGTCTATTTACTGTGTCACAAGGAACATTTTTATTTTGGAATGAATTAATTTTAAACAAATATTCAAATAAAAGAAAAAGAATTTGGTTGATAAATTACATTTAAATTAAAAACCAACAATAAAAGCACAGACAAAAACAATCAAGATAAAATAATAATAAAGATAAAATGATTTCATTCTTTTATTCTGAAAATATTCAAAAAAAACAAATAAAGTGTAACGTTTTTTTTTATATTCTTCAATGTCCGTCTGTGTGTGTGTGTGTGTGTGTGTGTCTGTGTGTGTGTGTGTGTGTGTGTGTGTGTGTGTGTGTCTGTGTGTGTGTCTGTGTCTGTGTGTGTGTGTGTGTGTGTGTGTGTGTGTGTGTGTGTGTGTGTGTGTGTGTGTGTGTCTGTGTGTGTGTGTGTGTGTGTCTGTGTCTGTGTCTGTGTGTGTGTGTGTGTGTCCGTCCGTCTGTGTGTGTGTCTGTGTGTGTGTGTGTGTGTGTGTGTGTCTGTGTCTGTGTGTCTGTGTGTGTGTGTCTGTGTGTGTCTGCCAGGTGAAGGAGGAAGCCGGTCGGCGTGACTACGACTCGGATGAAGCCATCACCATGGAGACGCAGCTGGACTCAGAGGGGGAGGGGCTAGACATCTCCTTCGACAGCCAGTTTCCTGATCTCATCTCTGACCTCATCACCGAGACCACCAATCACGTGGCACCATCCCCTGCCCCTGCCGCGGTGCCTGGGTTGAACCCGTGTGTGGGGACCCAGCCAGCTGCAGCAGCAGTGTTTCCATTGGGAGTTAGATATATGGTGCCCCCCCACCCCTCTCCCTCTGTCTCCTACCTGCCCTTCCCTCACCCTCTGCCCGTCACCGCCACTCCGCCCGCCGCCATC
This sequence comes from Hyperoplus immaculatus, assembly GCA_949357725.1. Classification (NCBI taxonomy): domain Eukaryota; kingdom Metazoa; phylum Chordata; class Actinopteri; order Uranoscopiformes; family Ammodytidae; genus Hyperoplus; species Hyperoplus immaculatus. The sequence continues at coordinate 53,502 of CASHTC010000093.1, forward strand.
ACCGACTTCTCCCCCGAGTGGTCCTACCCAGAGGTAAACAAACAGTCACACGCAAACTTCTTGTTTTATCTAAAGGTGCTACGATGAACTTTTATATATATATTTCTAAAACAGTCTCATTCCTCTTATGACACAAGCTTACTCACTGAGAGTCCTTATTTTATTTTAATTCAATATTACTACTAAATATATTTTGCATTGTAGTTACATTCAGAGACCACAAGGTGTTGCCAAAGTACTGTTAGATATACTATACACCCACCGCCATTACTGACTTCTCCCCCGAGTGGTCCTGTCCAGAGGTAACCAAACAGCCACACGCCAGTTCACTTACGCATATAAACATGTGTTAATTCTAGCGCCCCCTTTTGACAAAAGCGTTAGTGTTTTTAACTATGCCAGCTATAGTTCCTTGGTGAGTGTACCCATGACAAAGGCATTAAGAACAACTAAATATTTAAAAGTTCCTCGTAGCACCTTTAACTGTAGTGAAAGGCTTACTTTAAGTAGCTACGAGGAACTTTTAAATAATAAATTCTGTCTGTCTGTGTGTCTGTCTGTCTGTCTGTCTGTGCGTGCGTGCGTGCGTGCGTGTGTCTGTCTGTCTGTCTGTCTGTGCGTGTGTGTGTGTGTGTCTGTGTAGGGAGGAGTGAAGGTGTTGATAACAGGACCCTGGAGTGAGCCGTCCGGTCGATACTCGTGTGTGTTTGATCAGAGCTCCGTCCCCGCGTCACTCATCCAGCCAGGAGTGCTGCGCTGCTACTGCCCTGGTACACACACACACACACACACACACACACACAGACAGGGAGACTGACAGACACACACACACACACACACACACACACACAGACACACAGACAGGGAGACTGACAGACACACACAGACAGGGAGACTGACAGACACACACACACACACACACACACACACACACACACACACACACACACACACACACAGGGAGACAGACAAAAGTAAATCTTCACAGTTCTTATTCTTAAAGCCTTCAGATTCTTCTCATGTCTGCATCTCCTACAGAGTCTAAGAAATAAAGAGTCTTTAAGTTTTTTTATGCCGACTTCGGTCTGACTGGGTTGAAAAGCTCTAAAAGACACATTAACCCTGTGGCCACGTTTTGTAATACACCTCTGCTGTCTAGTAAATAGCAGGCCCTAAGCTGTAAAGAAAGAGTACACTTTGATATTTGTATAATATTGAATAAATTAATGAATTTTTATTTATTTTTTCTCCCTACAATTTTATTTTTTTAAAGGCCTACTTCACCGGTGGGAATATGAAGGTGTATTGAACTCTGAGATCCTATGGAGTATAAATGTGCAAAAAAAATTGAAATCGGATCATCCTAGCCTGAGAAAAGGCAGAAAGAGTGTTTTATGGTCTCACTGTCTAACCCTACAGTTTCCTTCTTGTGACATCACAGTAAGGGTTAGGATTAACAGGACAGCTGGGCCAAGGGAAGACTGAGGGAAGAAAAACCTCATTCATTATATTATAATAGTGATTTTATAATGATAGAACGCCGGTTCTGTATGGGTGAAGTAGTCCTTTAAGTTTCATAACGTTTTCTATGTACTACACTTCTGCTCTCCAGGCATGACATCTATTATAGACATTGTTTAGAGGAGACTTGGACTTAAGAATTTCACTGCCAATCACAACTGCTGTAAAATGTGCACAAGCGATAAACCATCTTGAATTTTATTTTTAAAGTAGGGAAATGCAATACAGACAGACAGACAGACAGTGTATATTAACCTGTCTGTGTGTATATTAACCTGTCTGTCTGTATTAACCTGTCTGTCTATATATTAACCTGTCTGTCTATATATTAACCTGTCTGTCTGTATATTAACCTGTCTGTGTTTCCGCTCCAGCCCACTCGGTGGGGCTGGTGTGTCTGTCTGTCTGTGTGTATATAAACCTGTCTGTCTGTATTAACCTGTCTGTCTATATTAACCTGTCTGTCTATATATTAACCTGTCTGTCTGTATATTAACCTGTCTGTGTTTCCGCTCCAGCCCACTCGGCGGGGCTGGTGTGTCTGTCTGTCTGTGTGTATATAAACCTGTCTGTCTGTATTAACCTGTCTGTCTATATTAACCTGTCTGTCTGTATTAACCTGTCTGTCTGTATTAACCTGTCTGTCTATATATTAACCTGTCTGTCTGTATTAACCTGTCTGTCTGTATATTAACCTGTCTGTGTTTCCGCTGCAGCCCACTCGGCGGGGCTGGTGTGTCTGTCTGTCTGTGTGTATATAAACCTGTCTGTCTGTATATTAACCTGTCTGTGTTTCCGCTGCAGCCCACTCGGCGGGGCTGGTGTGTCTGTCTGTCTGCGTGTATATAAACCTGTCTGTCTGTATTAACCTGTCTGTCTATATTAACCTGTCTGTCTGTATTAACCTGTCTGTCTGTATTAACCTGTCTGTCTGTATTAACCTGTCTGTCTGTATATTAACCTGTCTGTGTTTCCGCTGCAGCCCACTCGGCGGGGCTGGTGTGTCTGTCTGTCTGTGTGTATATAAACCTGTCTGTCTGTATATTAACCTGTCTGTGTTTCCGCTGCAGCCCACTCGGCGGGGCTGGTGTGTCTGTCTGTCTGCGTGTATATAAACCTGTCTGTCTGTATTAACCTGTCTGTCTATATTAACCTGTCTGTCTGTATTAACCTGTCTGTCTGTATTAACCTGTCTGTCTGTATTAACCTGTCTGTCTGTATATTAACCTGTCTGTGTTTCCGCTGCAGCCCACTCGGCGGGGCTGGTGTGTCTGTCTGTCTGTGTGTATATAAACCTGTCTGTCTGTATATTAACCTGTCTGTGTTTCCGCTGCAGCCCACTCGGCGGGGCTGGTGTGTCTGTCTGTCTGTGTGTATATAAACCTGTCTGTCTGTATATTAACCTGTCTGTGTTTCCGCTGCAGCCCACTCGGCGGGGCTGGTGTGTCTGTCTGTCTGCGTGTATATAAACCTGTCTGTCTGTATATTAACCTGTCTGTGTTTCCGCTGCAGCCCACTCGGCGGGGCTGGTGTGTTTGCAGGTGTTGGACTCCGGAGGATCAGTTTCTTCTTCTGTGCTCTTTGAGTATCGCGCTCGAAACGCAAGTTCACTGCCGAGCTCCCAGCTGGACTGGCTTTCCCTGGACGGTAAGACAGGCACACACACACAGACAGACAGGGAGACACATGGACAGACAGACACACACACACAGACAGACACACACACACACACACACACACAGAGACAGGGAGACTGACTGACAGACAGACAGGCAGACACACACAGACAGACAGAGAGACACACACACACACACACACACACACACACACACACACACACACACACACACAGAGACAGGGAGACTGACTGACAGACAGACAGGCAGGCAGACAGACAGACAGACACATAGACAGACAGACAGACACACACACACACAGGGAGACAGACTGACAGACAGCGAGACCGACAGACAGCGAACAGACAAACACACACAAATACGTCTGCAGCTCTGTAGCTCAATGTGATATCTAACCTGCAGATGGTGCTGTTCCATCCTAGCAGAAGTATTTCAGTCCGTCTTGTGTTGATGCCTCTGTAACAACCAAAGACACAGGCATTATGTCTAGATGTCCTTCTGTCCGGTCCATTCCAGTGAAGTGTGTGTCTGTATGTCTGTGTCTGTGTGTGTGTGTGTCTGTATGTCTGTGTGTGTCTATATGTCTGTCCCTGTGTGTGTGTGTGTGTGTGTGTGTGTGTGTGTGTGTGTGTGTGTGTGTGTGTGTGTGTCTGTATGTCTGTCCCTGTGTGTGTGTGTGTATGTGTGTCCCTGTCTGTCCCTGTCTGTCTGTCTGTGTGCATGTCTGTCTGTGTGCCTGTGTGTATGTCTGTCTGTCTGTCTGTGTGTGTGTGTGTCTGTCTGTTTGTCTGTGTGTGTGTCTGTCTGTCTGATTGTGTGCATGTCTGTCTGTGTGTCTGTC
>CASHTC010000094.1:12500-26046 GCA_949357725.1 Hyperoplus immaculatus
CCTAGGGAGGCGCCCTGGGGGCATCCTTACCAGATGCCCGAACCACCTCAACTGGCTCCTTTCAACGCAAAGGAGTAGCGGCTCTGCCCCGAGTTCCTCACGAATGACTGAGCTTCTCACCCTATCTCTAAGGGAGACGCCAGCCACTCTCCTGAGAAAACCCATTTCGGCCGCTTGTACCCGCGATCTCGTTCTTTCGGTCATTACCCAGCCTTCATGACCATAGGTGAGGGTAGGAACAAAGATCGACCGGTAGATCGAAAGCTTTGCCTTACGACTCAGCTCTCTTTTCGTCACAACAGTGCGGTAAAGCGTATGCAAAACCGCCCCTGCTGCTCCGATTCTCCGGCCAATCTCACGTTCCATTGTTCCCTCACTCGAAAACAAGACCCCGAGGTACTTGAACTCCTTCACTTGGGGTAAGGACTCATTCCCTACCTGTAGCAGACAATCCATCGGTTTCCTGCTGAGCACCATGGCCTCAGATTTAGAGGTGCTGATCCTCATCCCAACCGCTTCACACTCGGCTGCAAACCGATCCAATGAGAGCTGAAGGTCACAGGCCGATGATGCCATCAGAACCACATCATCCGCAAACAGCAGAGATGAGATCTTCAGACCACCAAACTGCAACCCCTCCCCACCACGACTACGCCTTGATATCCTGTCCATAAATATCACAAACAGGATTGGTGATAAAGCGCAGCCCTGGCGGAGGCCAACCCCCACCGGAAACGAGTCCGACTTACTACCGAGAACCCGTACACAGCTCTCGCTTTGAGCGTACAGAGATTGGATGGCCCTGAGAAGAGACACCCTCACCCCATACTCCCGCAGCACCCCCCACAGTATCTCCCGGGGAACCCGGTCATAAGCCTTCTCCAGATCTACAAAACACATGTAGACTGGATGAGCAAACTCCCAAGCTCCCTCTAGGATCCTTGCGAGAGTGAAGAGCTGGTCCGTTGTTCCACGGCCAGGACGGAATCCGCATTGTTCCTCTTCAATCTGAGGTTCGACTATCGGCCGAACCCTCCTTTCCAGCACCTTGGAGTAGACTTTGCCGGGGAGGCTGAGAAGTGTGATACCTCGGTAATTGGCACACACTCTCTGGTCCCCCTTTTTGAAAATAGGAACCACCACCCCGGTCTGCCACTCCTTCGGCACTGTACCCGACTTCCACGCAATGTTGAAGAGGCGTGTCATCCAAGACAGCCCCTCCACACCCATTGCTTTCAGCATTTCTGGACGGATCTCATCAACCCCCGGGGCTTTGCCACTGTGGAGTTGTTTGACTACCTCAGTGACTTCCACCAGGGAAATTGACGATGATCCCCCATCAGCCTCCAGCTCTGCCTCCAACATAGAGGGCGGGTTAATCGGATTCAGGAGTTCCTCAAAGTGCTCCTTCCACCGACCGACCACCTCCTCAGTTGAGGTCAACAGCGTCCCATCCTTACTGTACACAGCTTGGATGGTTCCCCGCTTCCCCCTCCTGAGGTGCCGGACGGTCTTCCAGAAACACTTTGGTGCCGACCGAAAGTCCTTCTCCATGGTTTCTCCGAACTTCTCCCACACCCGCTGCTTTGCCTCTGTCACGGCAGAGGCTGCAGCCCTTCGGGCCTGTCGGTACCTTGCAACTGCCTCAGGAGTCCCCCGTGATAACATATCCCGGAAGCACTCCTTCTTCAGTCGGACGGCTTCCCTGACCACCGAGGTCCACCACGGCGTTCGAGGGTTACCGCCCCTTGAGGCACCTAAGACCTTGAGACCACAGCTGCCTGCCGCGGCTTCAGCAATGGAAGTTTTGAACATCGACCACTCGGGTTCAATGCCCCCAACCTCCACAGGGATGCTAGAAAAGCTCTGCTGGAGGTGCGAATTAAAGATCTCTTGAACAGGGGCCTCCGCCAGACGTTCCCAGTTCACCCGCACTACCCGTTTGGGCTTACCAGGTCTGTCCAGAGTCTTCCCCCACCCTTTGACCCAACTCACAACCAGATGGTGATCAGTTGACAGCTCTGCCCCTCTCTTCACCCGAGTGTCCAAAACATGCGGCCTCAGATCAGATGATACGATCACGAAATCGATCATCGACCTTCGGCCTAGGGTGCTCTGGTACCATGTACACTTATGAGCATCCTTATGTTCGAACATGGTGTTCGTTATAGACAAACCATGACCAGCACAGAAGTCTAACAACAAACGACCGCTCGGGTTCAGATCGGGGAGGCCGTTCCTCCCAATCACGCCTCTCCAGGTGTCTCCATCATTGCCCACGTGCGCGTTAAAGTCTCCCAGCAGAACTATGGAGTCCCCTACCGGAGCCCCATGCAGGACTCCGTTCAGGGTCTCCAAGAAGGCCGGATACTCCGAACTGCTGTTCGGTGCATACGCACAGACAACAGTCAGAGTCTTCCCCCCCACAACCCGGAGGCGTAGGGAGGCGACCCTCTCGTCCACCGGGGTAAACTCCAACGTAGTAGCGCCCAGCCGGGGGCTCGTGAGTATCCCCACACCGGCCCGGCGCCTCACACCTTGGGCAACTCCAGAGAAAAATAGAGTCCAACCCCTGTCCAGAAGTACGGTTCCAGAACCAAGACTGTGCGTGGAGGTCAGCCCCACCAGATCTAATTGGTAGCGCTCCACCTCCCGCACCAGTTCCAGCTCCTTCCCCCACAGCGAGGTGACGTTCCACGTCCCCAAAGCCAGCCTCTGCCGCCCGGGTCTGGTCCGTCGTGGTCCCCGCCCTTCACTGCCACCCATAAGGCAGTGCACCCGACCCCAGCGGTTCCTCTGACGAGTGGTGGGCCCATCAGTTGTAGAGGGAGTTTGTGCCACGTAGCTTCTTCGGGCTGTGCCCGGCCGGGCCCCGTGGCAGACCCGGCCACCAGACGCTCGCAGGCGGGCCCCCTTTCTGGGCCTGGCTCCAGACGGGGGCCCCGGGCTTCCTCCGGGCAGGGTCACACTTCCTCTTGCTTGATCTTCCATGGGGTCTTTGTGAACCATTCTTAGTCGGGCCCCTCACTTGAGACCACTTTGCCATGGGAGACCCTACCAGGAGCACTAGGCTCCGGACAACACAGCTCTCAGGTTCACAGGGGCACACAAACCTCTCCACCACGATAAGGTGATGGTTCCCGGAGAGGTGTGTGTGAATGTGTACAAAACAATGTAAAGCGCTTTGGGTCAGTGAAAAACCAGGGAAAAGAGCTTTATAAGTGGAGTCCATTTGCCTCAAAAGCAAAGCTTGGAAACTAAAGGCAGCAAAAGGTGCGATGCGAATAAACGGCAAAAGCAAATATTTTGGAATGTGAATTTCAACGCGTCTCACCAGTGGAAGCTCAGCTCAAAACAAAGTAAAAGCCGCGAATTCACGAAGCGAAATCAGGGCGCTGGTGTGGAAGCTCGTAGTGACTCTGTATACGGTCGGTAATTATTCTTATTACATGGCACTTTGAAAATCCTATGTAAATCACAGCATTCTACAGGTCTGTTATTTCCAGCTAGCAGACCGCTGTCAAGGGCCGTTCCTAAGGACCTACGTCACAGTTTTGATGGATAGACGTCCACAAACAGGGCTACTTCTCGTTCAGAAAAACACTGGAATACTTTTTCAACATGACTTTGCATGTATCAGGAGAGCAGGGAACACAGGAGTCATGGTTAATGTCCGACAGGACTCCAGTCAACACGACGTGAGTAGGCTACTTTGGCCGCATATGACAGTTAGACAGTAACTTCAGGCTGCAGCCCGCAATGTAGGCTAACTGTTCCGCAGTCATTTTCTTCGTGAATTGTGTTATTTATGTTGGGGGATGATGCTTGTTAGCTAGATGGAGCTCTTGTTAAACATATTGGCCGATTACAATTATTATTTGTAGAGTGTGCGAGTCTTGAGTTGTGTTAGCAAAACAGTAGCTCTAGCTAACAGCTGAGCCGGAGCCTCCGGTCAGCTGAAGCAGACAGTTTAGCGGGGCGAGCAGACTATTCCCCCGTTACTAGGTCGTATCCTTGGTTGCTCCTATTTACTGGTGTATTAAACTACGTTTTCATTACATAAGAACCTAGTGGGTTTGCAATGACTATTCCAGTTGTTAGACAAGGTCTCAGGGTTGCTAGGGAAACGAGTTGTTTTTTGTTAAACTCTTCTAGGTTGGCCGCAGCTTGACATAGTTACCGTTGCTACTGAGTGAGTTCCGACCGTGTAGCGGACTGTTTTTGGCTGTTAAAACCATAAAAACAACATGTTGCTAAAATGTATTGCTTTATTTTTTGTAGTAGCCATGTAATAAGCGGGATAAAGTATAGCGAACGGGTCACTTGCTAGAAATATTTCTAGCAAGTGACCCGTTCGCTATACTTTATCCCTTACATAACGCGTGAATTAATCGCACAAATAAAACTCGCTCGGTGTGCAAAGGCCTCGAATGGTTCTGAGAAGGTTCACAAGTTTAATCAACTCAGACCCAGGTTCATGTTGGTATCAGAACATCACACACACACACACACACACACACACACACACACACACACACACACACACACACACACACACACACACACACACTCACACACACACACTCACACACACACACACACACTTCAGTGCTGATGCCCATCAGCTATTTCTGCTCTGAGGCAGCCGAGTGGCTCCACGCTTTGACAGTGAAGGATGTGTGTGTGTGTGTGTGTGTGTGTGTGTGTGTGTGTGTGTGTGTGTGTGTGTGTGTGTGTGTGTGTGTGTGTGTGTGTGTGTGTGAGTGTGTGTGAGTGTGTGAGTGTGTGTGTGTGTGTTTTTAACCCAAATGAAGGAGTAGAGATCCAGAGCAGAAATGGACTGTGACATCTCGACAGTTCATTGTGTTTAGAATGAGTGTTGTTCCACTGAGGCCTAAACAAACCAGTGTGTGTGTGTGTGTGTGTGTGTGTGTGTGTGTGTTTGTCTGTGTGTGTGTGTCTGTGTGTGTCTGCCTCTGTCTGTGTGTGTGTGTGTGTGTGTGTGTGTGTGTGTGTGTGTGTGTGTGTGTGTGTGTGTGTGTCTGCCTCTGTCTGTGTGTGTGTGTGTGTGTGTGTGTGTGTGTGTGTGTGTGTGTGTGTCTGCCTCTGTCTGTGTGTGTGTTGTTCCAGTGTGTGTCTGTGTGTGTGTGTCTGTGTCTCTGTGTCCCTGTGTGTGTGTGTGTGTGTCTGTCTGTGTGTGTCCCTGTGTGTGTCTGTGTGTGTGTGTCTGTGTCTCTGTGTCCCTGTGTCTGTGTGTGTGTGTCTGTGTCTCTGTGTCCCTGTGTGTGTGTGTGTGTCTGTCTGTGTGTCTGTGTGTGTGTTGTCCCTGTGTGTGTCTCTGTCTGTGTGTGTGTTGTTCCAGTGTGTGTCTGTCTGTGTGTGTGTGTGTGTGTGTGTCTGTCTGTCTCTGTCTGTGTGTGTGTGTGTGTGTGTCTGTCTGTCTGTCTGTGTGTGTCCCTGTGTGTCCCTGTGTGTGTGTCTGTGTGTCTGTCTGTCTGTGTGTGTCCCTGTGTGTCCCTGTGTGTGTGTGTGTGTCCCTGTGTGTGTGTCTGTCTGTCTGTCTGTGTGTGTGTGTGTGTGTGTCTGTCTGTCTGTCTGTGTGTGTGTCTGTCTGTCTGTGTGTGTGTGTGTGTGTGTGTCTGTCTGTCTGTGTGTGTGTGTGTGTGTGTGTGTCTGTCTGTCTGTGTGTGTGTGTGTGTCTGTCTGTCTGTGTGTGTGTGTGTGTGTGTGTGTGTGTGTGTGTGTGTGTGTGTGTGTGTGTGTCTGTCTGTCTGTCTGTGTGTGTCTGTCTGTGTGTGTGTGTGTGTGTGTGTGTGTGTGTGTCTGTCTGTCTGTCTGTGTGTGTCTGTCTGTGTGTGTGTGTGTGTGTGTGTGTCTGTGTGTGTGTGTGTGTGTGTGTGTCTGTCTGTCTGTCTGTGTGTGTGTGTGTGTGTGTGTGTGTGTGTGTGTGTCCCTGTGTGTGTGTGTGTGTGTGTCTGTCTGTGTGTGTGTGTGTGTGTGTGTGTGTGTGTGTGTGTGTGTGTCCCTGTGTGTGTGTGTGTGTGTGTCCCTGTGTGTGTGTGTGTCCCTGTGTGTGTGTGTGTGTGTGTGTGTGTGTGTGTGTGTGTGTGTGTCCCTGTGTGTGTGTGTGTGTGTGTGTGTGTGTGTGTGTGTGTGTGTGTGTGTCTGTGTGTGTGTGTGTGTGTGTGTGTGTGTGTCTGTCTGTGTGTGTGTGTCTGTGTGTGTCTGTGTGTGTGTGTGTGTGTGTGTGTGTGTGTGTCCCTGTGTGTGTGTGTGTGTGTGTGTGTGTTGTTCCAGTGTGGGCCTAAACAAACCAGCAGTCTTGCCACTAAACCTTGTCTGGCGGCGCGAGGATTTAAGATACACGACCACAAGTTTAAGTCGTAGGTTTTAGTAGCCAGCAGGACGCGGATATAGAAGCGTGTGTGTGTGTGTGTGTGTGTGTGTGTGTGTGTCTGTGTGTGTGTGTGTGTGTGTGTGTGTGTGTGTGTGGCCAACCTCACACATTAAAAATGTGTGTAAGGCTCTTTCCTTTGTCACCAAGAATTTCAAACAATAACAGTTGTTTAAGTTTTGGCCTCAAAATTTAAAAAAAAATAGTGTTCCTACGTTTTTTCTCTTTTACAGTGCAGATGTGTGTGTGTGTGTGTGTGTGTGTGTGTGTGTGTGTGTGTGTGTGTGTGTGTGAGTGTGTGTATGTGTGTGTGTGTGTGTGTCTTAGTCATTTTGATACTGTGCTTGTCGATGGAGGGATCAGATGATTGTTGAAATAAAGTAATCACACACACACACACACACACACACACACACACACACACACACACACACACACACACACACACACACACACACACACACACACAGAGAAGCTTGTAGAATGTGTGAAAGCTTGAGTGAGAGCCCAAGTGTAACTAGATCTCAGTCTGATCACTGTCACTTCATATTGTGAAAATATTCAGAACGATGTGTTGAAGCTGGCTGTGTGTGTGTGTGTGTGTGTGTGTGTGTGTGTGTGTGTGTGTGTGTGTGTGTGTTTGTGCTAGAGTCAAGCCTTCAGTGATGGCACATGGATTTTATACCTTCTGCTGTACGTCCACGTTTTTTCTTAGCAGTAGAATCAACAACTGAAACATTTCTTGGGCTCTTCTTGGGGATTTTTCTGAGCTCCTGCACCAGTGTCAGGGGAGGGGGGAGGTGGGGGGGACACCAGTTTGTAAACGCTGCCATACTGAGAAACACAGAGAGAGTTTTGTGGAGCTGATAATAGGCTTAATCAACTTTGTGTCAACTCGTTTGGAGACGGCTTGAATGTAACAGACTTTAATTTATATGGAAAAGTTACGCACTGTAGCTTTACTAAAAATTAGCTTTTGGGTGAAAAGTGTCTTTGTTCAGACCCACTGCTTTATAATGAACAAGTTCCACCACTTTATTCATTATTTTAGGCTTTACTTTTTCAGTTATAGAAGTATTTCCGTGACCCATTTGATTTCTTACAGAGGAATCAGGTTTACACACCTGGAAGCGTAGGCCTCTGTTAACAAAAGCCACACACCTTTGTATAGGTAAGAAAACACAGAAAACATTACATACTTACATGGACCAGACAAAAGAGTGTTTAGGTCAAAATGTAACGGCTGGACAGGGAGCACACAGGCGCAGAGGCAGTCCCAGTCTGAGAGGGTTTATTTAGAGGGAATCTGGGGTTTAGGGCCGAGCTCAGGAGGGGCTGGCAGGCAGGGGGGTCCAGGGAGGGAGAGCAGGCAGGCAGAGGGGTCCAGGGAGGGAGAGCAGGCAGGCAGAGGGGTCCAGGGAGGGAGAGCAGGCAGGCATGGGGGTCCAGGGAGGGAGAGCAGGCAGGCAGGGGGGTCCAGGGAGGGAGAGCAGGCAGGCAGGGGGGTCCAGGGAGGGAGAGCAGGCAGGCAGGGGGGTCCAGGGAGGGAGAGCAGGCAGAGGGGTCCAGGGAGGGAGAGCAGGCAGAGGGGTCCAGGGAGGGAGAGCAGGCAGGCAGGGGGGTCCAGGGAGGGAGAGCAGGCAGGCAGAGGGGTCCAGGGAGGGAGAGCAGGCAGGCAGAGGGGAGGGGTCCAGGGAGGGAGAGCAGGCAGGCATGGGGGTCCAGGGAGGGAGAGCAGGCAGGCATGGGGGTCCAGGGAGGGAGAGCAGGCAGGCATGGGGGTCCAGGGAGGGAGAGCAAGCAGGCATGGGGGTCCAGGGAGGGAGAGCAGGCAGAGGGGTCCAGGGAGGGAGAGCAGGCAGGCAGGGGGGTCCAGGGAGGGAGAGCAGGCAGGCGGAGGGGAGGGGTCCAGGGAGGGAGAGCAGGCAGGCAGAGGGGTCCAGGAGGAAGAGCAGGCAGGCAGAGGGGTCCAGGGAGGGAGAGCAGGCAGGCAGAGGAGTCCAGGGAGGGAGAGCAGGCAGGCATGGGGGTCCAGGGAGGGAGAGCAGGCAGGCAGAGGGGAGGGGTCCAGGGAGGGAGAGCAGGCAGGCAGAGGGGAGGGGTCCAGGGAGGGAGAGCAGGCAGGCAGAGGGGAGGGGTCCAGGGAGGGAGAGCAGGCAGGCAGAGGGGTCCAGGGAGGGAGAGCAGGCAGGCATGGGGGTCCAGGGAGGGAGAGCTGGCTGACGAGGGCTGGAGCTGGTGGCTGGAGTCAGGCTGGGAGACTGTGGTAAAAAAGAACAGAATTTAGCAACAAGCTAAATGCAGGCGGAACTACAAAGGGTCTCGGTGGCTGGAGAGTTACTGACTGGGTCACAGAGTTTACAGTCTGGCCGCGTCTGGCAGGTAGGGCCGGGTGTATGAAGAGCAGGAGAGCAGCAGATTGATGGCAAAAAAGTCAAGATGTTTTTCTGGATTTTTTATTTTAATTTAAATAAAAATATTTTCTAAAGTAATTTTAAAGGTTCGTCTGTAAAACAAGGTGCATTTAGTCTGTAAAACAAGGTGCATTTAGTCTGTAAAACAAGGTGCATTTAGTCTGTAAAACAAGGTGCATTTAGTCTGTAAAACAAGGTTTAGTCTGTAAAACAAGGTGCATTTAGTCTGTAAAACAAGGTTTAGTCTGTAAAACAAGGTTTAGTCTGTAAAACAAGGTGCATTTAGTCTGTAAAACAAGGTTTAGTCTGTAAAACAAGGTTCATTTAGTCTGTGTTAAGTGCAGGTCTGTTCTATGTTGCAGAGCTCCTGAAGCCTCTCCTTCAGCCCCTCCCTCACCTCGTTAACTGCCACCTGCGCTGCCTATTTAAGCCTGGAGGCTTAATTGGTTCACTCTCTCCAGCCAGGGCCAGCAGCATGGCTCCCACTCACCTTTTGGTTTAACCTATGCTACAATAAATGCAGTTTTCTTACACCTTTAACTTGCTTTCGTGTACTCTATGTTGCTTCCCCGAGCCGGGTCGTAACATATTGGGGGCTCATCCGGGATCAATCCGGATGAGTTTTGTTGAGTTAATTTGTTTCTCTTTTTCCCCTAGACAATTTTGTATGCTTTGGTGGTGTTTGGCAGTGTGGCTGTGAGTAGCTCTTCTCATGGTGAGTATGGTGAGTATAGTATCTGAGTGCTTTTGATTTAAAGTGTGAGTGGTCTCCCTGGTTAGTTAGGGAGTGTGCCAGCTGGACAGAGCAATCTGTCCTTCCATCAGTGCACTGTTTGTTATTTTGCCTTTTTTATTTTCGAGGTATCCTGGGCGGAGACTTGTCTCTGGTGGGGGCGAGCACATCAGGGCCTTGGTCTGAGGTTAACTGAGCTTTGCTTTAAAGAAGCCTCGAGCCCGGTAACCCTCAGAAGACAGGTAGGTTTAGTTTAAAGTTAGGCAGGTACCAGGGGGGCTTGCTTTTGTGATCTTTTGCACTCGGAGGCTTGCTCACTGTGCCCATCAGTGATTGATTTGTAATGTTAGCTGAGTTAGTGATTGCTTTATGGGGACAGTTGTGGTAACGTGTCCTGGATCCTAACTTAGTTTTTTTTTCTGCAGCTTGTGGATGTGTCAAGTGGTGGTGTGTAACTTGACTTTGTAGGCTAGTTCTCCTGAGGTTGTGTTGCCTTAGGTTGGATTACCAGCAGGTTCTATTTTGGTAATAGTTTCTGTATGGGTAATATTTTGTGCTACTTAGTAGTTGTTGAGAGTTCTAAGCCTATTTTTGTGATTGTGGTTTAAAAAAAAAAAAAAAAAAAAAAACATTTAGTAGAGATGATTTGTGACTAGCTGTAGTATTGGTAAGGTGTACACTGTGCATACTGGTTAAGTTGGAACCTTGTGTAAAAACATTGGGGTATTCTGTTTGTTTTGTTTATTTTGTGGCTAGTAAAGTTATCTACTATGGCAGCACCCACAGTTCTAGGTGACTTTATTAGCGCACCCTCGGAGGAGTTGCTATGTCAGCTTTCTAAAGAACAGCTCCTTAGCCTTGCCAGTCATTATGACATTGAGATTACCAGCAGTGATAAACGCCTTAAAGATAGTTTAAGGGAAGCACTTAAGGCTATTCTAGTAGAAAGAGGCGTTCTAGAGCCACCGTCTTCGCCAACATATCAACAACTTGTTCTTCCTCAAATGTCAGAGGCTGTGCTTGAGTTTAGGATGAAGGAGTTGGCTTTTCGAGAACGGCAACTAGAAAAAGAGCTAGAGGATAAAGAGAAAGATCGTATCCTCAAAGAAAAAGAACTAGAAAAAGAGCGTATTGATAAAGAAAAAGAGCGTATTGATAAAGAAAAAGAGCGTATCCTCAAAGAAACGCAGATGCACTTAGAGCACGAGCGTTTCCTTAAAGACCTTGAGTTTAAGCATGCTACTCTGAGCTCATCTAATGCTGCCTCGTCTCAGTTTAATGTAGCAAGACACATTAGACTAGTACCTCCATTTGCTGAGAAAAATGTTGAGAAGTACTTCGCTCATTTTGAACGGGTGGCCACCGTTTCAGAGTGGCCAAGGCATGCCTGGACATCACTTTTGCAAAGCGTTTTGGTGGGAAAAGCACAAGACGCTAACACTGCTTTAAGTATTGAGGATACCAAGGACTATGAAAAAGTTAAAAGTGCTATTCTAAGAACTTATGAGCTTGTTCCGGAGGCGTACCGCCAGCGGTTTAGAGGACTCAGTAAACAGGATGACCAAACTTATGTGGAGTTTGCGAGGGAGAAGGAGATCAGTTTTAGTTCTTGGTGCAGATCACAGAGGGCGGAAACTAAGGAGGATCTTAGACAATTAGTGCTGCTGGAGGACTTTAAAAATTGTCTGCCTAGTGCCGTGTGTAATTATCTCAATCAGCAAAAAGTAACCTCTCTTGATAAAGCTGCTGTTTTAGCAGACGAGTTTGTATTGACAAACAAGGTAACCTTTGATGACGGCCAAGGTGAGAGGAAAGGAAGGGCTGATTTTAATAGACCTCGGTTTTCAAAATCTCCTCCCCCGGTTTCTACAGCTTTCACTAGAAGGTCGGCTACTGTGAGTACTCCCTCGGAAAAGACTTGTTTTTATTGCAAGAAAAGTGGTCACTTTGTTGCCGATTGTCCTGTATTGAGTAAGAAACAAGAGTTTAACCCTAAGCCTGTTGCCTTACTGAAAGCGGTGAAGAAGTGTGCCCTCACCCAAAACCTGGACCAACCTGCTCAAAAGAATGAGCTGGCTGGCTCTTCGGCTTTCCTCATGGATGGTTTTGTTTCTCTTGTCGCTGACCCTTTACACAAGCAACCGATTAAGATTTGGAGAGATTCCGGTGCTTTTCAGTCTTTGATTCTACAGGACTGTTTACAGTTTACTGACCAGTCTGAGTTGGGCTCTAATGTCCTCGTCCAAGGGTTTGGAGGTGGGTATTTGTCCCTGCCTATGCATAACCTTAAACTTGAAACAGGTCTGGTGTCTGGGGAGGTAGCTGTAGCCGTGTGTCCAAGCATTCCAATCAAAGGGGTGTCTTTCATCTTGGGAAACGACCTAGCCGGTGGTAGGGTCCTTGCGGCTCCTGAGGTTTTTCTGGTTCCTGTAGTGACCAAAAGCCCAGATGAACTTGAGAAGCAGTACCCAGAAGCATTCCCTGTCTGTGTTACTACCCGTGCTATGTCAAAGAAGAAGACACACGACAAAGAAGCCGATTCCGATATTGCCCTGTTTGACACATTTTTAGCTAAGGGTGACATGTTGGGGTTTGGTAAAGTGTTTCCCTCCTGTGACGAGCTCAAGTGTGAGCAGGGGAGGGATCCAACCTTAGCTTCTCTTTTTGATGAGGTTGTTTCTGATAATGAGATGACAGCTGTGTCTGGTTGCTATTTTGTAAACAATGGCGTGTTAATGAGAAAGTGGACTTCTCCTAAACTGTCCTGTCATGATGACTGGAGTAGTGTGTTTCAAGTGGTGGTGCCAAGTGTCTATCGTCAGGATGTCTTGCAGTTGGCTCATGATCATTGTCTTGCTGGTCATATGGGGATTAGGAAAACTTTAGACAGAGTGTTGAGACATTTCTTTTGGCCTGGTGTGAAATCTGATGTTGCTGAGCATTGTAGGACATGTCATGTGTGCCAAACTATTGGTAAACCCAACCAGAAGATTCCCCCAGCTCCTTTACATCCCATCCCTGCCATAGGAGAGCCTTTTGAGCGTATCTTAATTGATTGTGTTGGTCCCCTTCCTCGTACCAAATCAGGTAACCAGTACTTATTGACAATTATGTGTACGGCTACCCGGTTTCCTGAAGCTATCCCTCTACGTAGAATCACCGCTTCAGCCATTTCGAAGGCCCTTATTAAGTTCTTTACAGTGTTTGGCCTGCCCAGAGTTATCCAGACCGACCAGGGTTCTAACTTCATGTCCCGTGTGTTTTCTCAGGTTCTTCAGCAGTTGTCCATTGAGCACCACACTTCGTCTGCTTACCATCCCGAGTCTCAAGGGGCCCTAGAGCGGTTTCATCAGACCCTAAAGTCCATGTTGCGAGCCTACTGTAAGGAGTTTGAGAAAGATTGGGATGAGGGAACCCCTTTGCTCCTTTTTGCAGCTAGAGAGGTCACTCAAGAGTCCCTCGGCTTTAGTCCAGCTGAGCTGGTGTTCGGTCATACTGTACGGGGCCCTCTGAAACTGTTGAAAGAGAGATGGTTAGAAAACCAGCCCGTGTCCACAAATTTGCTTGACTTTGTGTGCCATTTTAGGTCAAAGCTTAACAAGGCATGTGAGCTGGCGAAGCAGAACTTGGGGGACGCCCAAGAACAGATGAAGGGGTGGTATGACAGAAAGGCCAAGCATCGAACGTTCTCTCCTGGGGACAAGGTGTTGGTGCTGCTGCCAATTCTGGGGTCAGCTTTGCAAGCTCGGTTTAGCGGGCCATATGTGATTGAGCGTCAAGTAGGTGAGTTGGATTATTTGATAAAGACTCCAGAACGAAAGCGTAAAACACGTCTCTGTCATGTTAATCTGTTGAAACAGTACTGTGAGAGGAGCCAGGCTGGGCCATCAGGGGTGAAGACTGTTGCTGTGCTGAGCACTTCGATTCCTGTGGGTGGAAAATACAATGATGGTGTTGTGGAACGTGGGGTTCCTCATGGTAGGCTTCCAAACTCAGAAATCCTAG
>CASHTC010000097.1:2500-7500 GCA_949357725.1 Hyperoplus immaculatus
ACCACACAACTTTTGGGTGGTCACGTGGTCTTAAAAAAATCAACAAAACCCACCTCATGTGTATTTGAACCAATGACAGTGCATTCTATGCTGGGAATATCATGAAAATTAGATAAAGTAATAATGCTGCGCGATGCAGCATCAGGCAGGAGAGCCAATGTGGCATCGCGCAGCAGCCGTCATCAATGGGTTAAGCAGAAAAATGTTGTTTATATTCTACATTTTTCTGGCGATAACAACACACACACACACAATCACTCACTCACTCACTCACTCACTCACTCACTCACTCACTCACTCACTCACTCACTCACTCACTCACACACACACACAAACATGCACACACTCACTCACTCACTCACTCACTCAATCATTCACTCACTCACACACACACACTGACACACACACACGCACACACTGTCAATTTTGGTAATAGTGTTTTTGAGGTTAATGGTCCTTTCCTTTTAGAAAGTAACATAGATCATCAGAGGAAAAAGTGGGACAAGTTCCTCGTAGCTACTTTAATGTCCCTATCCTTAAGAAAAGGCCTGAAAATGCCAAAATGAAAAACGTCCTTTAAAGAACTGTTTATAGCCCCACACACACACACACACACACACACACACACACACACACACACACACACACACACACACACACACACACACACACACATCACCAAGGTCTCGCCTCGCCCGCAGCAAATGCATCAAACGTGTTGAAACGTCTTGAAAGTCGCATTAAAGAACTGTTTAGAGTGACACACACACACACACACACACAGACACACACACACACACACACACACACAGACACACACACACACACACACACACACACATACCAAGGTCTCCGTGAGCCCACAGCGAATTCATCAAACGTGTTGAAGTGTCTGCAGCTAGTGCAACACTTTTTCACTCATCATTGAACTGTAGGAAGTTTGTTTTCAAGTCATTTCATCTAATAATCAGAAGTTTTCTGCTTATTTTAAACCTGCAGTGTGTTTTGGGTTTTATTTCCTAGCAGATTTTGTAGAAAATAATTTTAATATCCATAAGTACGTTTAATTTAGTGCATAATAGCTGATTTTTTTTTTTAATTATTTATTTTTCCCTTAGAAAGGGTCTCATATATGTCCATATTTCTGCATACTTTGGACCAAGGCCTTGTCAACGCCATCTTGAAAGTGTCATAGTTGGAATGTCATCAGGTGCATTGTTTAAAATTTAGAATTGTTCTTGTCCTTGAAGGCCACTGTAGCTTCTGTTATTATTCGAAAGGGGTGGGGTTACCCCAGGCCCCCAGGATGCTGCCTTCTCCGAGCAGCCAGCATGGACATGTGGCCAACCCATTGGTATTGCATGGTAAGGGGTGGAGCTTATTTTCATGCGGCCCGTAGGCAGATATCCCTGTCCACACAGTACAAGCGGCGAACAAGATTGTGTCTCTGCACATTTTTTCTGGATATCAATCATAGGCTCATACTTATCTTTAGACCATATACTATTAAAATGGAAGTTTTCTCATTTCAAAACGCCACCTCAAGCGCTTTATTAGCCCAACGGCTTTTAACGGCTTTCAGTTTGTTTTGGCCAGGCTAGATGCTACAGAACGAGACACCCGCCTCCAGTCCGCTACGCTCGCCGCCCTCTTTCTTGATAGGTCCATAATGCCGCTACGTCTATGCTACGTCATGCTTTGGGCCGTATGGAATTTCCGGATTATGCTTCCTTGTTGCTTCTCTGCGCCTATGAGCAGCTTTCATAGGAATGACTGGGCGCCATGTTTCAATACGGTGTCCATTTCTTTATATGTCCATGGGTTACCCAGGGAGCGTTGCATTCTAGAACTTTCTTGATGATGTCATATTACACACTGCACCTTTAAGTGTACTTATTATTTGATAACTCATCAGGGCCCAATTTATTTTAAGTATTAACAATCTTCAAGTATTGACAAACAAATCCAAAAGTAAAGTATTTAAAAGACAAATGTTGCATAGTGTGCCTGGAAAGTTGCATTGAAGAACTGTTTAGAGTCTCACACAGACACACATACAGACACAGACAGACACACACAGACACACACACACACACACACAGACATACACACAGACACACACACACACACACACACACACACCAAGGTCTGGGTGAGCCCGCAGCGAATGCATCAAACGTGTTGAAGTTTCTGCAGCCTGGTGCAACAGTAACCGGATCAAGGAGAAAACGGTCAAACATAGGCGACAACATCTCTGTCACACACACACACACACACACACACACACACACACACACACAAACACACACACACACACACACACACACACACACACACACACACACACACACACACACACACACACACAGCAGCGGCCGACAGCGTTTTGACAAAGGAACTCACACCGTACATCCGCAAATACAACAGCCCTGAAGTCCTGATGACAATACTAGTGCAAGGTCACGCTTAAAGGTGCTACGAGGAACTTTTAAATATTTCTGAAACAGTCTCATTTTTCCTCTGATGATCAGAAATGACATGTAACAGCAAACGAGACCATCAGTGCAATTTGTTCAGCTTTTTTTATTTGACAGTTTTGTAGAGAGAGACAGAGTTGAAATGTGTCAGAGAGGGGAATGACATGCAGAGAACGACCCGGGCTGGATTCTAACCCGGGTCTGCTGTGAAGAGGACAGACAGACAGACAGACAGACAGACAGACAGACAGACAGACAGACAGACAGAGAGGGGAATGACATGCAGAGAACGACCCGGGCTGGATTCTAACCCGGGTCTGCTGTGAAGAGGACAGACAGACAGACAGACAGACAGACAGACAGAGAGGGGAATGACATGCAGAGAACGACCCGGGCTGCTGTGAAGAGGACAGACAGACAGACAGACAGACAGACAGACAGATAGAGAGGGGAATGACATGCAGAGAACGACCCGGGCTGGATTCTAACCCGGGTCTGCTGTGAAGAGGACTGAGACTCTATGGGGGGGTTGTCATAAAAAACTAAAAAAACTACCACTTTAATTCTAAGATGCCACTAGAATCAACAGAAACTCCAAATTCCTCGTAGCTACATTTAAAAGGAGCTCTGAGCTACTTTCAGTGTGTGTTCATTCTAGCGCCCCCTTTGGACTAAAGTGGCAGTGTTTTTACCACGCCAGCTGTTGTTCCTGGGTGAGCGTATACCCATGACAAAGGCATTAGGAAAAACTATAGACAAAATAGCATTCTTTGCACTGATGGTCTCGTTTGCTGTTACATGTCATTTATGATCATCAGAGGAAAAAATTAGACTGTTTCAGAAATATTTAAAAGTTCCTCGTAGCTCCTTTAAGATTAGCTTTTCTTCCTACACTTTCTGAGCAGTTTAGTTTCAAGGTGACGCCCTTGTCAAGCCTTTGGAACTCCGGTGTTTAAAACCATGTGTCTCGCAGGGCCAATCAGGAAGCTAATCCAAGGTCATGTGGGCGGATCGACTGGGAAGTCTGTAATCCCCTGTATGTCGACACAGTTTAATAGGAGAATCAATCACACACACACGCACACACACAGAAGGCACTGTAACACACACACACACACACACACACACTGTAACACACGTACACTATAACACACACAAACACACACACACACACACACACACACACACACACACACACACGGTGAAGCAGCAACTAATTACCTTCTGACAATCTACTCATTAAATGTGGACAGCCCATCTCAGTGGAGGGAGTCTTGACCCTGAGGCCAAACCGTCCACTTTACAGCACTTAACTGCAGTTAAAAGGTCCCTGAATGGAGTGCTCCGGTGGTGTAGTGGATAGAGCGCGTACCATATTGGCTCCGGCCTTCGTTGCAGTGGTCGCGGGTTCAAATCCGACCCGTGGACCTTTACTGCAGGTCACCCCCCCCACCCCCCCCCCCCCTCTCTCTCTCTCTGTCTGTCTCCCCATTTCAACTCTGCACTGTCTAATAAAGCTTGAAAATGCCCATAAATTATCTGAATGAATAAAAAATGGTCCCTGAATGGACGAAAGAGACATACGATTCAGAAATGATTGGCGTGCGTGCGTGTGCGTGTGTGGCCTCCCAGTAACCATGAGGTCTCTGGTTCCTCCTCCCAGTAACCATGAGGTATCTGGTTCCTCCTCCCAGTAACCATGAGGTCTCTGGTTCCTCCTCCCAGTAACCATGAGGTCTCTGGTTCCTCCCAGTAACCATGAGGTCTCTGGTTCCTCCTCCCAGTAACCATGAGGTCTCTGGTTCCTCCTCCCAGTAACCATGAGGTCTCTGGTTCCTCCTCCCAGTAACCATGAGGTCTCTGGTTCCTCCTCCCAGTAACCATGAGGTCTCTGGTTCCTCCCAGTAACCATGAGGTCTCTGGTTCCTCCTCCCAGTAACCATGAGGTCTCTGGTTCCTCCTCCCAGTAACCATGAGGTCTCTGGTTCCTCCTCCCAGTAACCATGAGGTCTCTGGTTCCTCCTCCCAGTAACCATGAGGTCTCTGGTTCCTCCTCCCAGTAACCATGAGGTCTCTGGTTCCTCCCAGTAACCATGAGGTCTCTGGTTCCTCCTCCCAGTAACCATGAGGTCTCTGGTTCCTCCTCCCAGTAACCATGAGGTCTCTGGTTCCTCCTCCCAGTAACCATGAGGTATCTGGTTCCTCCTCCCAGTAACCATGAGGTCTCTGGTTCCTCCTCCCAGTAACCATGAGGTCTCTGGTTCCTCCTCCCAGTAACCATGAGGTCTCTGGTTCCTCCTCCCAGTAACCATGAGGTCTCTGGTTGGCTCGTAATACATACATTTTCTGGAGGATATAATCTTTACAAACTGAGGTCTTGTTAAAGTGCAAATCTTGTATAAATTTAGAGTGCATTCCGACACACACACACACACTCACACACACACACACACACACACACACACACACACACACACACACACACACACACACACACACACACACACACACACACACACACAC
>CASHTC010000097.1:12500-15000 GCA_949357725.1 Hyperoplus immaculatus
TCCGTCCGTGTGTGTGTGTGTGTGTGTGTCTGCGTCTGTCCGTGTGTGTAGAAAATGATCAGTGTTGGCGTTGGTGAGATCTGGGGAATATATATACAGTAAAATCAACACAATTTCAGCAGAAGAAGTGGAGCAACAGCCTTCAGGTCCCTAAACTCATCAAACTTTGACTACTGACATTTTCTTTTTGCTGATTAACAATTTATCGAGAATAAGATTTCACATAATTTATTACTTTGTCAGAACGAATAACAATCAGGCGCTTACTGTCTAGAAAGCTTTAAAAAAATAAAATATCGAATGCTATGCAGATGATATGCTAATCAACGTTTCCAATTTGCAAGTAAAAGGTTTTGCTGCTTAAACACACACACACACACACACACACACACACACACACACACACACACACACACACACACACACACACACACAATCTTTCAGTCTTCCATATTATATTGCCACAGATTAGAGTTTAACATTTACCAGTCATGCATACCTTATAATTTCAAATGTCAAAACCAGCTCGCGGGAGAAAGTTAATATTAAGCTAATTAAGAAAGGAATTCAAGTGATTTAACCGTGACATTTGCGTGGATGCAAATTAAAAAGAAAATATGTTATTTAATGGACAAAGTGGAGAGAGTATTACAATTCCCTCAAGTACTGAAACTACAGGCATATTTCAAGAAGATCCATCATTTAAATATTAAACGGTAAATGGTAAAATGGACTCCACTTATATAGCGCTTTTCTAATTTTTTTTTTTTCACAGACAAGCAATGAGAATTATATTACCATCTCTTAAATGCAATGTGTAATGTCTAATCCTGACACAAGGCCATTCAAAGTGTTTGACAGGGGCATAACATTAAAAACAAAGGAAATACACACTATCTATTCTACATACTACATCCGACGATAAAAAGAATCTAGTTAGGATGCAGTAGGCATACTATTGGGACATACTTTACTCTCTTATTTCATCATAACATTGCGCCTTGATCTTGCCTCTTGCTTTTATATCTGTCGCATCCCCGTTTGTTTTCATATGGAGGCTTCGTCGATGTTACGTCACTTCACGTGCGCACTGGATTGTGGGTCAGAATCGCCCAAATAGGATGCAGTTTTCAACACTAACAATCTTGGCCGCATGAAGTAGGACATCCGGGTACTTCTAACCATCCTAAATCTGGCCATAAGAATCGGAACATCCTAAATCTTTTTTCTACCATACTATATAGTAGAAAGTATGCGATTCGGAACGCAACCATAGTTTGTTTCCCAACATATTTATAATTCTCTGTGGTGCACACACTGGATGTATAGTCCCAAATAGGGCTGGGCGATATGGGCTAAAATCAATATCTCAATATCTTTTTACTATATCTCGATACACGATATATATCTCGGGATATTTCAAATCTGCTCTAGAGCACATCCTAAATGCTCAATTTAATTTATTTTTTGCATAACATCACACCAGTTATATGATTTAAATAGTCACTGCAAAATGTGTCTGCACTAACGATGCATTAGGCTACATGAAACAACATCTTGTTTATATTCTTTAGTGCTTTCTATTGGAACAATTTGAAACTTGCACATGGCAAAGAGTTTGCACATTGTATTGATTATTCCACATCCTTCCACTCCCATACAATGGATCAGCATTATTTTATTTGGAAACAGTTTTTTCCATCTTCTGTTAATCTGTAAACTGAGAACACTAATTATGACTCATTACAACCACTCACTAATTGTTTATCACCACTAACCCCCTGAAGATAGCAGCCACACTTTAAATGCAGAACAGGTTTTGCTCCATAATAGTAGTCTATGTGTATACAAGGCTCTGACATTTATAATGGTTACTGTCGCTTTAAGAGCAGTTGCTCCCAGTCTATAGTGTATAAATTAAGTTTTGTTTTCTGCCTGTTAGTCCGAGAGAGATTCATGCGAGCGTAAACAACAGGTGGCTCATCGTCCCTCTGTTACCTGCCTTATTGTTTAATTCTCCTGTATTGAGTTCATGAAAATAAAACTGGAAGACAATCAGAGGATTTAAATAAATACGTCTGAGAATAATATAGTCTGAAGAAAGCAAAGTCTCATCATCATTCCTTGCATTCTAACCGATGCACCATTCCTGGATGCTAGTCATACCTATTGATCTAGCCCTCCTGCATTATCACTAAAACACTGTTTTATTTTATAAAAAATACTCGCAAATGTAGCCCACTTTACATAGACTTTTAGTTAATAAACGGTGTGCACCTCCCTTGGTGCTGACATGGACCTATTGTAAGAGGCTGCCCGTAATAAATGTGATGCCGTGGTTGTGTGACGTTGGACCAAAAACTCTCCGTGAAGTCGGAGTAATCCGCCCCCCGGCGCTCATTCGCCTTCCTCTCATAAGGACCAGGCTCTGTACAGCGGCAGTATATGCTGTCAAGCGCCGGCCTCCCCCCGTTCTTTTGCATGTGTAGCCACTAGCCTT
>CASHTC010000097.1:20000-24994 GCA_949357725.1 Hyperoplus immaculatus
CTCTCTTAAGTCTCCTCTTTGGCAGGTAACATGCATGCTCTATAGCGTTTAAGTCTGGAGATTGACTTGGCCAGTCTAAAACCTTCCACTTCTTGCCCCTGATGAACTAACACAAACACACACACACACAGACACACACACACACACACACACACACACACACACACACACACATACACACACACAGACACACACCTACTAACAGAGATTTAAATGACATACATGTGTCTGACAATGCGTCTTCGCCTGCTTGCTTTGATGTCTCTACCTCCTGTGTGTGTGTGTGTGTGTGTGTGTGTGTGTGTGTGTGTGTGTGTGTGTGTGTGTGTGTGTGTGTTTGTGTTAGTTCATCAGGGGCAAGAAGTGGAAGGTCTGTTGTTGTTGTGTGTCTGTTGTGACATTCCTTACAATACATTAATTGAATTATTGCTTTGCTGTTTGGTGGAGCTGAGCTGTTCTCTCCACATGACTCAAGACGGATCTCAGTAAAGCTACAAAGAAAAAGAATATGTTTGAAAATATAAAACGGTTGTGTAATTCTGTTTTTTCTTTTCATATATTTAGCCAAAACCTCCCACGTAAACTAACTGCAGGCTCTGCAAATGGTGAACAAATCCCCCTCCTCTGAAACTGAATTAAGCACCTGTCTGTCTGTCTGTCTGTCTGTCTATCCATCTATCTATCCATCTATCTATCTATCTATCTATCTATCTATCTATCTATCTATCTATCTATCTATCTATCTATCTATCTATCTATCTATCGATCGATCGATCGATCGATCGATCGATCTATCCATCCATCCATCCATCCATCCATCCATCTATCTATCTATCTATCTATCTATCTATCTATCTATCTATCTATCTATCTATCTATCTATCTATCTACACTGTAAGCAATTGCTGTTAATTTACGGCCAAATTTTAACAGTAATTTACTGTATTCATGTATTACGTTTCTTTACTGTACTTAGCAATGCATTGT
Source organism: Hyperoplus immaculatus (assembly GCA_949357725.1). NCBI lineage: Eukaryota > Metazoa > Chordata > Actinopteri > Uranoscopiformes > Ammodytidae > Hyperoplus > Hyperoplus immaculatus. Next base: position 20,988 of record CASHTC010000097.1, read on the forward strand.
GGGAAGGTACATTTGAAAAGACAGCTCAGAAGCCCTTAACAGTATGATAATGTTTTAAATTACAGTATACTACAGTATTTTTTGGAAAGTGGGCGGGCAACGGCCTTTTTCAGGAACATTAGTTTGAAATGAGCCATACCAGATAGGACAAACTTCGAAGGACATGTTCTACGCATCAACAAAAAGTCCAGCATTAGGTCTACTCTGCATTGATCGAGTGGAGCGTCTACAAATTTTAAGGTAATATGTTCCTGATCAATTATTTACTCTTAAAAAGGTGGCTTTAGATAATGTTTGAAATTAAACTAATGCTCAGCAGCCTGTCTATCAAGTGAGTATGTGATTTTAGAATATTGTTTACCAGTGAGGATGAGTTAACTAGCTCAAACATTTATACTTAAGTGCATGTTAGAGTCCATGTATGTTCAAACCTAACAGTGTTGAGCATTAGTGAGTCTTAGTGTCTTAGTCTTTAGAGTAGTAGCCTACTGGTTGTTTTTAGCTAGTGGATAGCCTTTAGCTCCTTGTTAAGAGCTGATGCAGTGGAGCTGATTATCATATCATGCCACCTATACGTTTGAATTGAAGCCTAATATATCAACTGTTTCAAGTGTAATACATTGTCAATTTTGAACCCATAAAATAGTTAATTTTTTACAGTCAGTGTCTAATCTTTGACTATTCTGATTTCAGCTGCTTCAATGGTATAGCCTTAATCTGGAGAGAGGCACAAAGGCCATCCGGGGAACAGTTCCCTACAAGAAGACATGGTGTGGGGGTCCAGAAGAAGTCAGCTACAGTCAATACACATGTATCAGGTCAGTGCATTCTCTCTCATCTCTCTCTCTCTCTTACTACTACACTTTTGATTGAGTGATGAAGCAACATTTAGTCACAAGACTTTTTCAGCATGGACTCAGAGTTGTTTCTGTACATTCCCAATTCTAGATATATTTTGACAATTTTTTTGTTGCTGTTTTACAGTCTCGACACTAGATCAAATCAGGATGGAGGAGCAATGACAGCAAGGCGATGGTCATCTCTACCCGACCCAGAAGACGCCTCTCAGATACCAGCAGTCTACAAACACCCAGACTCTTTCTGAAGCTAAGAATGCTCCTATCTCACAAGACTCTTTAAGAGGTAAAAGACAAGCCTACCTCAAAGGACTATTTTAAGAGGTAAACCACAAGGCTTCCATGAGTTTCGTAAATGATCATATAGATGTTTCACAGAGAATGCATTGCATTAAATACATCAAAATTGTAAAGCTGTATTTGTTAATACTGCCCTTAATAAAAGTCTGTTTGATTCACAATATGTTAAGTTGTTTACTGCTTATTTTGCATCACTTCAATATTAATGTATGATATGCATATGTCTTTAGGCCACAGAACAAAACATGTGTAATGTTAGAAGTTTGATATTTTAATTTGCTACATTGAGTTATTGTAAGTTATTGTATTACATTACATCTGTCTAAAGTAAACATGTATCAGTTATCTACTTGCAACCATCTAATCAGAATGTTAATTTATTTTCAAACAGAGAAATACTGCATTTCACTTTTACTTTGAAAAACTGTAAAATATTCAACAGTAAGAATACTGTAGAATTAACAGTAACTTGCTGGCGTCTCTGCTGCCAGTATCTTACTGTAAATTTAAAAAAATACAGAAATATACTGTTTTTTCGATTACAGTAAAATGCTGTAAATTAATTTAACAGTAAGGGTACTGTAAAATAACAGTAACTTGCTGGCGTCTCTGCTGCCAGCATTTTACTGTTATTTTACAGATAAATTATTTACAGTGTATCTATCTATCCATCCATCCATCTATCTATATATCCATCCATCCATCCATCCATCCATCCATCTATCTATCTATCTATCTATCTATCTATCTATCTATCTATCTATCTATCTATCTATCTATCTATCTATCTATCTATCTATCTATCTATATATCCATCTATCTATCTATCCATCTATCTATCTATCTATCTATCTATCTATCTATCTATCTATCTATCTATCCTTCCGTCCGTCTATCTAGAAAATATGTTTTGTAAACTAAATGCTGGTCCTGCAATAGTTAACAAACCCCCTCCTCTGATACTGCATAGTGGTCTGTCTGTCTGTCTGTCTGTCTGTCTGTCTGTCTGTCTGTCTGTCTGTCTGTCTGTCTGTCCGTCTGTCTGTCTGTCCGTCTGTCTGTCTGCATAGTGCATCTTGTATAATTCTCTTTTTCCTTTTCATACATTTAGTCAAATTCCACCAAAAGGTTTTTCACAGTCAGTCCATCTCAGTCGACCAAATCCCCAAACGTTTGAAACGCTCCAGTATTTACCGGCATCCTGCTCGTACCACTCTCTCCCTAGTAGCTCTCTCTTCTCCTTAATGCTTCCCCCCTCTCCCTCTCTCTCTCCCTCTCTCCCTCTCTCTCCCTCTCTCCGTCTCCCTCCCTCTCTCTCTGTCTCCATCTCTCTCTCCCTCTGTCTCCCTCTCCCACCCCCCGTCTCTCTCTCTCCCTCTCTGTCTCTCCCCCTCTCTCTCTCTCTCCCTCCCCCTCTCTCTCTCTCTCTCTCTCTCTCTCTCTCTCTGTCTCTCCCCCATCTCTCTCTCCCTCCTCTTTCTCCCCCGTCTCTCTCTCTCTCCCTCCCTCTCTCCCTCTCTCTCTCTCCCTCTCTCTCTCCCCCGTCTCTCTCTCTCTCCCTCCTCTCTCTCTCCCCCTCTCTCTCTCCCTCCCCCCTCTCTCTCTATCTCTCTCTCCCTCTCTGTCCATCCCCCATCTCTCTCCCCCCTCCCTCTCTCTCTCTCCCTCTCTCTCTCCCTCCCCCCGTCTCTCCCTCTCCCTCTCCTCCTCTCCCTCTCTCTCTCTCTCCCTCCTCTCTCTCTCCCCCTCTCCCTCTCTCTCTCTCCCTCCCCCTCTCTCTCTCTCTCTCCCCCTCCTCTCTCTCTCTCTCTCTCCCTCCTCTTTCTCTTTCTCTTTCTCTCTCCCTCCCCCCCTCTTTCTCTCCCTCCCCTCTCCCCCTCTCTCTCTCTATTTAGCTACGCATCCACATACCCTGATTTATTCATCGCTCCATTTTCTCACTTCCATGTCACTTGCATCACCTCTATTTCAGTCCACTCAGCGCGTGCAGGAAAACATGCCTCGCTGAATGCACACCTACACACACACACACACACACACACACACACACACACACACACACACACACAGCTGAATGCGCTCTGTTTGAAAGCATAGCGCATCTGTTTTTTTGTTTTGTTATGTGTTGTTTAAAGGTGCTACGAGGAACTTTTAAATATTTCTGAAACAGTCTCATTTTTCCTCTGATGATCATAAATCCACAAACCAGTGGAATACCTTACCTGACGCCGTAAGGGGCAGTAGCTCTCTCAGAGTCTTCAAATCTAACCTAAAAAATCTGTTAAAAGCTGCTCAGCTCTGCAACCACTAATTTGGTCCTTAGACTTGTTTTTGTGTGTGTGGGCGTGGGTGGGATGAGGAAGGTGGGGGGAGTTGCACGCAGACGTGTGTAGCCATGTTGTTGTGGTGTTTTATCCCTGTATACTAATAATCTGTCTTGTTACTGTGTTGTATTTTTGTGACCTGCCAAGGGACTACAGATGCAAATTAGCTTAAAGCTATAATCTGGTATAGTGCATCAAATGGCAACATTTATGTTCTAACTGTACATTGTCCCTTTTAAATAAATTAAAAAAAAAAAAAAAAAAATTACATGTAACAGCAAACGAGACCATCAGTGCAAAAGAATGCTGTTTTTATATAGTTTTTCTTAATGCCTTTGTCATGGGTATACGCTCACCCAGGAACAACAGCTGGCGTGGTAAAAACACTACCGCTTTTGTCCAAAGGGGGGCGCTAGAATGAACACACACTGAAAGTTCCTTGGAGCACCTTAAAAGTTAAAAAGTTTCGGAGAGACAGAGTTGAAATGTGTCAGAGAGGGGAATGACATGCAGAGAACAACCCGGG